>WEKW01003487.1:4513-28751 GCA_013389905.1 Sula dactylatra | reverse complement strand
AGAGTCAAAGTGCTGGGATTAGACATGTTTAGCAGATTTTATTGGAAATTCTCCTCTGATTTGGTCTCCTTAAGTACTTATAAAAATATGAAACTAGTTTTGGCAGTTGTTTCTTATTACTCTTCCACCAGTGAATTTCTTGAGCATCCTGGCATTCATCCTGCTCTGTTTCATTACCAGTGACAGTAGTATTATTTGTACATGATTTAATTTATATTAACCAATTATGTGTCATAAATCCATAAGTAAATGAAAGGAGACAATGCCAACACTCAAACTAAAGCACTCAGCAGTACCAGAATGAGTGTTTTTCAGTTTTATAGGAAAATAATTTCAGCTCCCTTTCCTTTTCCTGCCTCAACTAAATTAAAGAATAGAAAGGATTGGATTTTTATTTTTCACAGTTGTCTGTATTCTTTCATAGGAGGAGGAAAGGCCTCCAATAAGAGGTGCAGAGTTGGAGTACGAGTCGCTGAAGGTAATTCTAAAAAGGAGGTTTCTGTTATTTTCTAGTGAGAATATTGCAACCAGTTGTATGTGCTGGCATAGAAAGTTGCATCAGCCCTCCTGTTTCAGAATATTAGCTGGAGAAACTAGAAGAAAAATTCCCCAGCAATCATTTTATTGTAGGATTGCCCTTTTAGAGGTGTAGAATACGTGGCTGGGGCTGTAGAACAAAAAGATCCCCTAAAACAGGGGGAGTTCTCTGCTGAAACACTTAGTACAGCTTGCAAGTTAATTTGAGCAAAAATACGGTGATAAATTTAGTACTTTTTTCCAAACACATTATTTAAATTAATGCATACCTTAGATCGCTAAAACTATAAATACTTCTTAATATCACTGAACGTTGCAGAATCTGCTTAGCCTGCTGACCACTATTTGTTNTTTGTTAAGGGGAGAATAAGAGGAAAACAAGATCAGTAATTTTTTTGCCATCAAATCTGTATGATTCATGTATATGTGTTCTGATTTTGCACTTCAGACAAAAGGTTAGCCCTATTAGTGAAATCCTTCCAGGCACTATTCACCGTTGTCAAGAGGCCAGGGATACAGGAGATGTTGATTGATTCCTTGCAGTTACTCATCGTTTTTAGCATTTCTGTCCGTAGTTTTGTACCTGTGGTTTATAAGCACGTTGGAATGCTGCTGGGTGACAGATTTTTCCCTATTTCTTGCAGCGTCAAGAACTTGAATCTGAGAATAAAAAACTGAAGAATGAGTTGAATGAACTACAGAAGGCCCTCACAGAAACGCGATCTCCAGAGGTAACTGCTCCTGGTGCCCCTGCATATAGAGTCCTCCTGGATCAGCTGACTTCAGTAAGTGAAGAGCTTGAAGTACGCAAGGAAGAAGTCCTCATCCTGAGGTCTCAGCTTGTTAGCCAGAAAGAGGCTATTCAACCCAAGGTAAATAATAGTCAGCAGATGCGCAAGTTACATTGCATCACTGATGTGCTTTGTTTAATTTAACAGCGTGCTTGAACAGGCAGAATAAAATAGTGTATGTTTGAAAGCCTTTCGAAGTGTAATCCATTGATCTGTTGTTAGCGCACAAATTACAGCAGTCTGAATTGGGAGATTCTGTTAATAAGCCGATTTTGGGTTTGTCTACCAGCATTCATGTAAAGATATCGTACTGATCACACCAGGCTGGCAGATACCAATGGTCTGGCCAGAATCTCCCCAGACTCCTTTAACAATGCGGAAAGAATTCTCATTTGGAGCTGTATTATTTCTCTAGTGAGTATGTAGTTTGACTGGGAAATTTACAATAGTTCTTAGGAATTCTTTTTAATTAATAGTTCAGTAGGGGGTACAAGGAACAATTTCTTCTAAATCTGTGCGGGGTCATAGATGGTTGCAAATAAATAACGTTTCATAAAGTTGACCTATGAAGATAGATAAATTCCATATTATTGCTTGATAGGTGCTATGTGGTTTTGTTGAGAAGAGTAGCTTACAACCACTGAAATGCATATCTTCTAAAAAGCCCTAATTCTGGCGAGATACTTAGGGAAGTAATAGCTTTGAAAATGAGTCATTCAACCTGAAAAGGTATCACTTAAATCCAGGACCTAATCATTTCGACTGAAACGAGCTATCTACAGTTTCATAACTGCAGCAAGGAATAAACAGATATGTCATCTTTCCTTTGCTACTGCAAAGTTATGTTTATATTTATCCTAAATAAATTGAAAGTCTGTGATGCATGAAGGTGTACATATCTTGTTTTAAATGATTAATTATAAAGAAAACAAACCTAATTTTTCTGTAATATTTAGAACATTGTGAATAAATACTTAATAGTAAATCCTTGAATAACTTATTCTCAGCAATGATGGGACACGAGTGTTGTTTTTACAGCAGTTATGAGCATGAGGGAAATATGAACGTGACCTGTGGGACGGCTAACAGCCAGTTTGCAGACAGCATCTGCTTGTTAGGCTGGACAGCTGCAGCACAGACAGATGTTTTTTAATGATTTGTTTTTCTTCTTTCTTGCCTACTGATTTGATTGCCAGGAGGATAAGGTACACATTTTCTTCTACAGTTATAAACCAGAACTCTTAAATGCGAAAAAACCCCTCAACAATACTTCAGCTGTCATTTCCCTGCCTGTCACAAGTAACCTGCATGTATTTGAAGTTGTTCTTGCACTTTGCTGTTATTCAAAAATCTCTCTCATTATCCCATGTCCCCCATGTCCCCATCTTCCTGCTCCAAGCAAGGGAACAAGTTATTTCAAAACAAGCAGATTTAACAATTTTGAACTGTCGGTTTATGGTAACCTGAACATGAAAGGAAAGATTCAGGAATTGGTCTAGTCAGCTCAGTCAGTGTATCTTGCTGAGTGTGTTAGGAGAGTCAGAGCAGCACTGATTCAGGAATCAGATCTCTATTAAACTTACAAAATCCATGAATTCCACAAAAAAAAAGTCTGTGTTATGAAGAACTACCTTACTTTAAAGTGTTTGCTATCCTCGGCATGCAACAAACATTCGGGACTCGTGTTGTGATCTGTGGATACTAGATAGGAATTTCTGAATGTTTGATTAGAAAATGTAGTTGAACAGATAGTATTTAGGAGTATGAGAAACTGAACTGACTCTAAATGAAGGCTGTTAATTCAAATATTACAACTATAGCAGGCAGGGTATTCTTGAAGATATGAGTAATGAGTATTTCTTTCCATCAGCACAAAAATAATAAATATGTTAAAGCTTGATAGATTGGCAGGTGAGATACAGCAGTTTTACTGTGTAATAAAATAATAGTAGAAAAATCACAAAGATCTCATAAGAATGCTGGGAATAATTCTTTGAGGAGCGTATATATTTTATTGGTTTTCCTATTAGATACCATGAATCATAGGCATAGGATCCAAAATTTATGTCCACAAAGTTGTTATTGTAAATACTTTGCAAAGTTTTACTCAGGAAAATAGCATTTGATTGTTTTGAAAGTCAAAAAGAAAAGTCAGAATTCCATCTCTTTATGTTTGTTAGAGCCCTGTGGTTCCACTCTAATTATTCTGTAGCAAGGACTTAGATCAGACTGGCCGAGGTGACTGTAAACATCAGTTAAGTATTTTAAGTTTTACTGAAGAAAAAGCGAAAATGCATTGTAAACATTCAAAACTGAAACAAAATAGTATTATGATGGTATCTAACTTTAAAAATCTCAAGCCCTTGTAAATTATTTCCTGCTTTGCCAGAGTATTTCAAATATATGAAGTGAGGAATGGACCTTATTTATGAGGTTTGAAAGACTACATGTAATGCCATGTTTAAGAAATATTAATAGAATTAAGCTTGCAAAATTATGCTTCTTCAGTTTCAGTATTAGCAGCTGTTCCTGGTAATTTGAAATAAAATGCAAATTCACCATTTCATGAAATTTATTTTATTCCTTTTACATGATGAACAAATGAAATGAGGTTAACACACGTACCCGCTTGTTAGACAGACTGATATTTGACCATGTTGCATGTATTCATTTTAAAAGATACACCAAATGGACATAGAAATTATGGCCCAACCTCCTGCTCAGGTACCCACACTAATTTTAATGTGGCTACTCAATGATTAATGTTCCCTGTGGGTAAAGTGACGGAAACATGGATTCAAAGAACAATTACATTATTAAATTTACCCTGGAAATAATAATTCTTTTTCCAGAATACCATGACAGATTCTACAATCCTCTTGGAGGATGTACAAAAGATGAAAGACAAAGGAGAAATAGCACAGGCATATATTGGACTGAAGGAAACAAACAGGTACAAGTTCTCTTTATTTAATCTATGATCAGTTGGGGTCTGCTGTGACATGCTCGGTATATCATATTCAGTATGTTTCATCCATGTAAATCTAGATACTTAGAGAACACTTGTAGTTGGGGCTATAATATGATTTGATTAGTAAAATTGCTGTTTGCAATATCTGAAAGGATTAGGGAACAATGGGGAAATGCAAAATCAAGCTTCCTGGATTTACATCTTCTTAGCCTTTAATTGCTACATTGCTCAAACTGGGTGCCATTTTCCATGCTGTTTTTTTACCTTTTGTCCAGTAGTTGCCACAATAGTCTTGTCATAATACATTTATTATAACAGCATGAAATGCTGTAACCACTTGGGCTAACACCAAGAACTGAATTTCATCATTAAGAAGAAATATTTATAAACGAGAGAAGTAATTTGCTAAGTTGTTTTAGAGCGTTGTTTTGCTTTTATAGTAACTGTAATTTAGTGTGTAATGTCCTTAACATGTCATCTCATCACCATCACATATCTCTCTTGTATTTTTTTAAAAACTTTTCTTGAAAGGCAATCTCCCCAGGACTATCATATGCTGAATGAGGACGGAGAACTTTGGCTGGTTTATGAAGGGTTAAAACAAGCCAACAGGTTACCAGACTTCTCAGAATGGTTTTTTTCTTCATTTGCATCTTCTTTTCAAGCTAACTGTGCCCCTTGCTATGGGTTTGCTTTAGCTACAGTATTTCTATTGCTTTAACAGTTAGAAGAAAATTCATCACAAATTTTACAAATTAAAGAGTTTCCTCAAACTTAGTCTACAAACTTTTCTACTTGTCAAGTTATATCATTTAGAAAGTTAAGATGGCGGCAACAACTAATACGTAATTCATAAGAATACTTGCACAAAAATAGACTGTAAAATACCAGAAGCTCCACAACTGGTAAAGATTTGTAGGTGTGTATTATTTGTCTGCCTTTACATCGTGTATCAAAATTAATGTCCCTTACAGTTTTTCAGCCTAAAGTAGTACAGTCGTTTTAGTAATAAAACTATTGTTTGAGTAGCTTCAGCTTACTCTTAACTTTCAAATAGTTATGGGTCTTACTCTCCTTGTTGCACCTCAGGTTCAGTAAATTGAACATTCTTCTCCCACGTCTCTCCGTGCAAGGTTCAAAATGTAAGACACAAAATAACCAACAAAACAGAAGTGATCAGTCTTGAGTTCATCATGGTGCTGTACAAACCTCAGTGCAATCACTGCAGTCTCTGCAAAGGCTGCGTGCTGGTCATGTAATGGGCAAGATTCACCTTGTTAGGAAATGCAGTTCTGGCTCTGTGTGCACGTCGGGGCCCTGTATCCATACATGTGTCCCAGACTTCCAAAATAGTTCATAGTCCTGCACTGGCAACTAATTCAATAGATCAGCAGCGCTGATCTTCTTCAATACACACATTTGGTAACAGTAACTATAGAAGGAGGTATTTTGCAATGAATGCTACTAACTAAAGTCTTTCCTTTTCTTGTGCTAACAAATTCTACACCTAACATTGTTTTGTAAGCCTGTGAAGCTCTAACTTAGAGCAAGGGTTCTGCAGAGCAGGATGTGAGAGTGTTTGCTCTGTGCCTCTTGTTTCTTGTCCTAGCACTGTAGAGACAAGCTTTACATTAAATGGCAGAGCAATGCAGGTAAATGACTATTTGCCCTTGCGCGCTTGATCAGTCTAGTTACTAATAAATGTGCCTGCCTTATGCATATTTAAACCCTGAAAGATTGTCTAATTGAACAGTAGTAGTCACTAGTAATGTCATTTCCTGTGTGTGTATGTACGAAATGAATGATGAGTCAGAGCACTTGGACGGTGCCTTGCAAGCAGGATCCCCACAGCACTGCTCAGAAGGAGGCTGGTATGTGTTATCCCCATTTCGCATGAGAAGAATTTGAGACATGATGTGCCCAAGGGGAAAGAGTGAGTCAGCGGTGAGGATAAAATAGAACTCCCGGATCCCAGTCCTGAGTTTGGTTCTGTTGTTAACCTTTTGTGCACTAATGACAACCCTCTGCAAAATCTTGGTTTTAATGTAAAAATAAAGATTATTTATGTGCATTTGCAATTAAATGGTTTCTGACTGAACAGAGTTAACTCTAAAAAAAGATTTTCCTTTGTTAACATTGCAGGGTCCTAGCTTAAGTGAACACGCTGTCTTCTTCATCTTACACAGTTTGTTTGATTTGGTTAGAGCTAAAACCTTTTTAAAGCCCCCTTAAAGCAGTGACAATCTGTGAAGACTGTCATTTATTGCCACATGTTCTCAGTGGCACCATATTACAGCATGAGTTCAATCACAAAGGAAATGCAAAGCAGTGTCACAATTAGTTTCTTTCCACTTTTTGATCATGCAAGCTTAATTTAATTAGAAGGCACACTGAAGGGTTTAAAGAGTACTCTGCCTTTTTCATTTTCCTTTGCAAGCCATGGCTAATTGTTCCTGAGCAGCAGCTAAAGCTTTACACTCCCTCTGAGAATTGGGGATGTAACTTTCTAAATGTGCTCACGCAACTGTTGCTCAACTTCTTTAGGCTGCTGGAGTCTCAGCTTCAGTCACAGAAGAAGAGCCACGAGAATGAACTGGAATCGCTGCGAGGTGAGATCCAAAGTCTGAAGGAAGAAAACAATCGCCAGCAGCAGCTCCTAGCACAGAATCTGCAGCTGCCTCCAGAGGCCCGCATTGAAGCCAGTCTACAGCACGAGATCACCCGGCTGACTAATGAGAACTTGGTAAGGAAAATGATGCTGCAGGAGCAGGCTAGAGGACTTAGACTTGCTGCGCCTGTTAGTTCTTAGCAGCTTTCAGATGGCAACCTCCTGCAAAAAATTGCATGAGTGCAGGGGTTTTTTTGTAGGTAAGATAATGGGAGAGAGAGACTTACGATTGCTGATGAAGTAATAACGTTTCAGGGAATTTGTTCCAAGTTTGTGGCATGGAGAAAGCTTGTGGACCCCAGCTTTCAGCTGATGAGTTTTGTCATGTCTAAAGAGAATGATTGATATCCAGGGAACTCATAAAAATATTAGTGCCAAGTAGTGGTGTTTCCTCTGAACTACATTAGTTTGTTGAAAAACTCTGATATAGTTCTTCAGTTATTTCATTGCACTTTTCTTCCCATTTTCCTCCTCCCTGCTGGAAGCTAGACAGATAATCCACTGTGTTATGAGCTCCAGCTATTCGGTACGTTCTGAAGAAAGAAATAGTTCTAGAAAAAGAAACTTGGTTAGAAGTCACTTAGCTAATAATTGGTATTCCTTGTTTACTGCACAACATCTTTGTATGAAGGAAAGATGGGGTGAAACTCCTTACCTTTCCCTCCAAAGGAATATGTTCATCGTGTGCAGGCTAGTTCAATTCTGGGGATATTTTCCAAAGAGGCCTGTGTTAGAATACTGTTGCCTTATCACTGCTTATTGGTAAAGGGAACCGTGCTACTTCAGGAAGAAAAATCCTAGCTCTGAGTGTCATTGCTTCCTCTAAACAAGCCAGGGTGTAGTCTTTGCTACTTATGTACGCTACAGAAGTTATCATTGCCAGGCTCTTGTCTTAGTACCAAAGGTTTTGAGGAACGCATCAGATAATTCAGTGAATAGATCTTGGAAAACTGATTCAAAATATAAGTTTGCCTCAGCAGCAACTGTCTCCCACTGGCAGAGGTAAATGGTGAATGTTTCTGTCTCTGACAGCTCCATCCTGCTGCTTAGTCATATGTTATGATTTTTAGCTTTTTTTCCCCCCTGAGAGACCTACTCATCACATTCTGTGTTCCCAAGACAGCACTCAGTCATGTAATTACATCCCAGAGGAGCTCTCTTTATTTTCAAATACAGTGAATGTAATTTTACTTGTTAAATATAGACTCATTCCTTAGTATTTAACTTCTCATGTTTGAGTATTGCAAGTCCACTCCAAGTCAGGAATATGCTTCTTTTCCACTCCTAGCCCTAGAGTGGAACTAATTTACAGGCTTTCCAGATGCGATATTAGAATTGCAGTATTCGCTGCAATCCCATCTTGATTAGCATAAGAAAACGTCCTGTCCAGGTTCTCACAAAGGCTATATTCCAGGCTTTCACAGTATTAGTACTACCCATTTTTAAAAGGTCTGACTGTTCTGCAGTTCATCTACATCAGCTTCTCTCTGGGAGAGGCTGAAGTGAGCACCACACCTAAGGACTAGACTACCTGAAAATTAGAGATTCTTGTTCTTGTTTTAATCTGATTTAATTTATATGGCACTTACTGAATTATCAGTGTCTCAAAGGCAGGGGAAGAACTATCCTGTACCTATTTTTACAGTTTTATGAGGAGTTGTATGCAGATGATCCCAAGAAGTATCAATCGTACCGGATTTCACTTTACAAACGGATGATTGTATGTAGATCACGTGAATCCTGTTTCTCTGTTGTCTCGTTCGCTATTTCTGGAGCACTAATTGAAAAGCAGGCTGCCTCCCTTTCTCCCTTTAAAAGGAAATCCCCTGCAGAGAGCTTCACAATGCCAATTACTTCCCTCACTGCTTTTTTTGTTAGTCTTGGTGTCCTCTGTGTAATCTGTGTCTCTTTTTGATGCACAGTTTTGTTACTAATACAAGTCTTGCACTGTGACCAAAGCAGTTTCTTTTTGAATACTACATAATACTGCCCTGAAAAAGAAGTACATGATGCAAAAGATGCTCAGTTTTCAGAACCACTCTTTGCTTTGAAACTTTGATTCACTTATATTCAGTTCGGCAAAACAGAGGCCTGATCAAACAGATGCTTATGAAGGTGAATAATGCCTGCAATTGCAAGTAGCCCAGTCTTAGCCTGAATATGTTCATAGATCTCTTTACAGTGCTGACATCTGGAATGAATAAATCTATCGGAATCAAAATAACCTTTTAATATTTTTCAAAAATGCAAAGTCTGAAGGATAACATTGGAAATAATACTATATTTCCATAATAATGATAACAAAATGAGATAGCACCATATGTAATCTTGAAAGAATATAATTTATGAGATTCAAAATCTTAATGAGATGTGAAATCTGTTCAGAGGATTTGTTTAGAGGAACCATAGAAAGAACTTTTTTCCTCCTCACATATTTGTTGCTCAGCAATCATATCCCTTCACTGATATTTTCAAAACAGTCTGTTGGACTTACATGTATTTTTTTATTAATTTCAGTAGAAAATATATCTGATAAGTATATTGTGTTACTAACAGGATTTCTGTTGTAATATTGAACACTATGAATATGAAGCATGGCCTTGATTCTGTTCTTTCAACAGGCCTAATATCTTATTGCTCCGGTATATTATATTGGGTTGTAAACTCTTACGTGATCAAGAGCAGTTTCGTGCCTAATTCAAATTTGTTGCCAATGCTGCACTAACATTTTTCAGTACTTTTAGGAAAAGTGTAGTTTCCCAGTTGATGCTTTTGATGCAAGGAGCTCATGGTCCCTTATGTTCTCATCAGTGCCATGAAGAATCACACTTAAGAAAGAACATTTTTATTTTTAGCTGCTTTCAAACCCTTAACCTGGAATGGCTTTTAGGTTTTTTGAGCTTGAGGGTTTGCTTCCTTTAGAAAGACTTCCCCTTTTTTAATTACATGATTATTAAATGAATATACTACCATAGGTCACAGAATTATTCAAAGATAGATTTCTGGGGAGCGCTCCTTTGAAAGAAAAATACAGCTTTCTTGCAAGAGTAGGACGTTTAGGTGTTAGATGTTGTTCAGGTACAGAATAAAAAGATACAAGACCCCAGTTTCTGTCTAAGGAAATGTGATGACAGCAAGCAATCAGGAGATGGCAGAGAATTACAAGTAATGTATGTTTGATGATTTTGGTAAATTTGAGTGCAAGTTATGGTCTTTCTGCAGATCTCGCTCTTGTAGTCTTATAAAATGGATAGGTCTGAATAAACGAGTCAGTCCTGAAGGCATGAATAAACGATGCAGAAATACAGGCTAGCTGTTAAATAATAAAGAAAATTATTTCCATGAGGCATTTGGAAGAGCAGGGAGGAAGCATTAGGGAGATGTGTTTGCAGCAAAATGTCTCCTGCCCTAAGAACTGACCTAGTTCTGAGTGTCTGCAGAATATACCTGCCTGAGAGCTTTACCTTTGTCATGCTGCACATAACTTAATATTTGGCTTGTGATATAGGCAGTGTACCAGCTTGCAAAGCTCAGCCAGAGGATGGCACCACTGTTCAACTTTCCTCACCGTCTTGTAATTCTAACAGCACTGATTTTATCTCTGTCACGTGTTACGGCACTTTCTTATATCTTAATCTTTCTCTCATTTTAATTTACAGGATTTAATGGAGCAGCTTGAAAAGCAGGACAAAACTGTTCGCAAGTTAAAGAAACAGTTGAAAGTATTTGCTAAGAAGATTGGTGAACTTGAAGGTACTTTTATATTTTGAGAGGAAGAGAAGGATTGTGGTTTACTTTCTGGGTCCCTTTGTCATCGTATCCATCTGTCTTAGCGGTCAGGAGGGCATGAGGTCTTCAGTAGCATTAGCCTTTGTTAACTGATTCCAGAAACAGGAGATGCACTCAGAGCTCTGTGTGTTCCTTTATAAACCTTTAGAATATTTGTCATATCTTGAAGCAGTGAGTAAAAGGAGATTGATGTTTCTTTGAAGGCAGAAACCACTGAAACATAAAGGAATGTTACCTAGCCTATTTGTGTACGCAAAGACAGTATCTGTTTTTATAAAGACAAAAGCAATAGTAAATACGAACCAGGCAGAAATAATTTATCCACTTTTCCTTTGTGAATTTCTATATCGTTGGAGCCAAGAATGCTGAGACTGTCTTTCTCCGCTTGAGGTTTCCTTTCAGAGCTGCTTGCCAAACTTGAATATGAGAATGCTGAGATATGGACTAAGCTAATTTTATTTTTATGAGCGTCAGAGTGATTTGCCTTAGGATCTTAGGACTGGTGAGACTGAGAGCTTATTATGTCTCTGCATAAGTAACGTAATTTTAATTGCTAAAAGCAATTGATAATGTTATAGAAATGAAGTATGAATTTGTTCTTAAACAATCCTGGTCCTACTCTTTCAGAAGCTTTTTGTGGTCATCTGCTTCCTCCAGAAACAAGTTTACTGCCTAATGAGTTGTTTTATTGAGTAATAAGATTGAAATTAGTGACTATGTAGTCTTGAGTGCTTCAGCATTTGAAAAGAACTGTGATACCAAGTTAAACCTGGATTAACAAAAGTATATCATCCTTTAGTTAGTGGCAGCTCTCCTTGAGTTCCAGTTTGGATTTCTGCATTTTCTATCCCATTTGACAGGTGCACACATTTAGCACACTTACAGGATGTGCAGTTGTTTGTAGAGATCGCATGCAGCTAGAAGGGTTGTGAGAAGAGGATGTAGCTTTTCTGGGATGAAGCCTAGTTTTGCTTTTCAAAAACAAACATGCAGCCTAATCAAGTGGAGTGTAGGTGTTGAATGTGACACCATACTGTGAGGCACTGTATGCAACAAAGTGGATATTTCATATATCTTTTTGAAAGGTTACTCAAATTAAGATTGTTTTTAAAGTCTTTCAGTATTGTTTGGTTCCTGATGTGGACAAGATCACAGTAGTATTCATACAAAATATGGAGTGGGAATATGTTTCTGAAAACATAGTTTAGTCTGTGCTTATTACCTAATTAACTTTCAAAGATGTAGTAGGTCTGGCTGGGATGGAGTTAACTTTCTTCATAGCAGCCTGCATGATGCTGTGTTTTGGATTTGTGGCTAAAACAGTCTTGGTAACAGACCAGTGTTTTGGCTGTTGCTGAACAGAGCTTGCACAGTGTCAAGGCTTTCTCTTTTTTCCCACTCTGTCCTGTCAGTGAGTAAGCTGAGGGGGTGGGAAGGCACACAGCCAAAGCAGCTGACCCAGACTGGCCAAAGAGACATTCTGTATTCCATACCACCTCACGCTGGGAGCCAGAAGAGGGCTTTTTGCGTACAAGGTGGCTGCTGTTTGGATGCTGGCTGGGCATCGGTTCCGGAGAGGGGGGGCAGGGGGATGTGTGGTATGAGTGATTGCCTTTGCTTTGCTTTTCCCCTCTTTCCTTCATCTGTTAAACTGTCTTCATCTCAACCCATGAGTTTTCTCTTTTTTCCTCTTAATATTCTCTCCCCTGTCCTGCTGAAGGGGGAGCTGAGCCAGTGTGTGTGGGGGTGCTTGCCCGCTGGTCAAGGTAAAACTGCCACAATAGGTAACAAACATCAAGCTTGAAAAACACTGGCATTTTGCAGAACAATTAACAGTAACCCTTGCAGTATTAATCTGGGATTAAGTGATTAATGGCTATCACTTCGCCTTTGTGCTTTTGTATGATAAAATCCAGGAAACTGGCAGTAAGTCTGTATTGAATGCCATTCACGCACTTCCACTCTTCTTCAAAGGAAGAATGCCACCCCAACTTACATTTATCAACAATCTGTCTTTTTGTTTAATGGGAATTTGTTGCTAAGTGTTACCCTGAACCAAAGAAAAACATTTCTTAGCTCTATATGCTGGAGTTCTTCCTTAGAAATGTCATGCTTTCCTCTGATATGCATTGGTTTCACTAGAAAATATTATATTTTATAATTTGTTTTCATTTCCCCTCTGAAGTGGGCCAGATGGAGAACATATCACCTGGACAAATCATTGATGAACCTATTCGCCCAGTTAACATTCCACGGAAGGAAAAGGACTTCCAAGGAATGTTAGAATATAAGAAGGAGGATGAACAAAAACTTGTCAAGAACCTTATTCTAGGTAAGCATCCTTCTCATTTGCAGCCTCCTCTGCTCCCACACACTCTGCAAAATGAGTGATAAGAACACAGAATTTGCATTATGAAATGAATAGCTTATTTTGGTTTTGACAGTGTTCGATTTCTCTAAAATTCCTAAATTGTCTATTGTAATCTAATCATGCTTCCTGGTAAGTATAGTACTTATTAATGTGTCTGCATACTTCTTAGCAGGCAGTTATGTTTTATTCTGTTCTGATATTTTACAGAGAAAGTGGCTCCTAGTTTTACTCTTAGTTTTCACTGGCCATATATAGATATGTATGTACGATTAACTGGAGAGGTTGTGATTACCAGATATAACACCTTCCAGTGGCTTTATACTTAACAAAACAATGTGTGTTTGTTTTTCCCAAGAGCTGAAACCACGTGGGGTAGCTGTCAACCTGATTCCAGGACTACCAGCATATATTTTGTTCATGTGCGTACGCCATGCGGATTACCTTAATGATGACCAAAAAGTGCGGTCGTTGTTGACTTCCACTATCAATGGCATCAAAAAAGTGTTGAAGGTTAGTTAGTCTGCTTGGTTTAGGAAAACAGTAATTGAAAATTTGATTTTGATTTCATGTTAGAGGAGTGAGAAGACTTTCAATGAATTGGCTCTGGATTTCTGATCAGTAAAGTCCTCCCACCAAAGTTACAAAAAGTTGTTAACAAGCAGCAAATTACAGAGATAGCATTTTATCCACATAATACCACAGATGGTTTGAGTTAGTGGAAAAAGAACTACCTTCTTTTTAGTTTGAATAGGCTTCCTCCTCTGAAGCTATGCCTGCAAAGCTTTGGATGCAAAGTTTGCATAGTGAGTCTTTGTAATCCAGAACACTTAATTAAAATATTTCATTTGCAGCTTTGGTTCACAGATTTCCTCATTTGTTTCACCTACAGATTACATTGATGATAATATGTTACTGCCTGAAGTCTTTGCGATGAGTTGGCTAGGAGAGTTTACTCCAGGGGTGTCTTGAAAGCAATATTAAGACATAAATATGCTTCATACTTCATGGAGCTTTATAGTTTTTAAATAAAGCAGATGTGCTCAAAACCCAAGCATTTAATCAAGCTACATGTTTTGAAACAAATGTTTAGTAAACAGTCCCACAGGAGCTTACTCATAGAAACTTTTGGACATGTTTAAGTGAATGGAGCATGTACTACAGAGTTCTAGAAATTTTAATTACTCAGCGTATACTAGATTCTTTGTTCTTTGGCAAGGAGGGCTTTTTGTTTTATTTGTTTTCCATATTAGGCTGCCAAAATGGTTATGGTGTAAGTGACATTCATGCAAACTGAATTGTTCTCTGCTCCTCCTGCTGGCTCTGCATCATTCCTATCTTCTGTGTTGGACTCTTCACAAGAGCCATTGTTCCCCAGCAGGAGTGTTTGGGGAATACAGTCACATTGCCCTGTGATTTCTGCACAGAGCAGTTAGGATGGGTCTGTAAAACACAAAAGGATCATATCTGTGGAGGAAATCATGTTCTGAAATACATTACAGAAAATAGGGAGGGTATTATATCAAAAACCTTGCTTTTCTAATATGTTACTGAAATCCTTAAAGTTTTGCAAAACATCAGAATCAGAGTAGCTACAAGAAAGTAGATTTTAAGTGTTTAATTGTTTATCTAACATTTTATTATTTTCTTCCTCCTACCAGTCTTTATTGAAATGTGTTTGTTTTTATCTTCAGAAAAGAGGTGATGACTTTGAAACAGTGTCCTTCTGGCTATCTAACACCTGCCGATTTTTGCACTGTTTGAAGCAATATAGTGGAGAAGAGGTAAGCAGTGCTCTTACTCTGGTTTCTTCTGCTCTACAATACTGTTGTGAGCACTGCTCTTTAACAAATTCATGTAATATCTCAATATCTAGTCAGTCTCTTAACACAGCTACACTTTTTGGAATGATGGTGATAATGTCAGTGGAAAGCACAGGGAGATTTGAGCCAGTTGCCCTTTATTGCAAGCTGGGGGCCCAGAGGCTAGATGATGTGCCCCTGAAAGTGCCAACTTGGAACCTAAGTAGAAGAATCTGGCTGCGACCATTATGGTGTTTATTAACGATTCACTGAACTTCCTATGAAAAAGGCCATATTAAGCCCTTTAACCATAGCATGGCAGACGAGTTTATGTCTGGAGGCTGTGGTATGCGTAACTTCTGCTTCATGCTTCACTGGGATTTTGGCTATAAATGACTAGGTGAGCATGCCCATGCTGGAGTGAGAGGGAAGAGTCTTACCTGCCAGAAAGTTGGCAGAGTTTGTTCCTGTGTCAGATACTTGAATTTGCAAGTCAAGGAAGCAGACGTGGCACAAATCACAATTGAAAAGCAAATCTTAGCGTTAGCCTCAATCCGAAGAACCTCCAAATGAAAGTTTTGAGGATCTGTGACTATTATTTTGAAAGTATTATTTGTCAGTTTCATGAAAAAATAAAAATACTGGTTTTGTGTAATACTTTTGCATTCCATTGAAGCATTTGTTTCTATTATTTTGTGAATTTAGGGGTTTATGAAGCATAATACACCTCGTCAAAATGAACACTGCCTCACTAATTTTGATTTAGCTGAATACAGACAAGTACTGAGTGACTTGGCTATTCAGATCTACCAACAACTTGTCCGAGTGTTGGAAAACATTCTGCAACCAATGATTGGTAAGGCAAAGTTGAATTCCTTAAACTTCACACCATAGTACCAAAGTGAAAACTGTGATGGTGGTAATATGCTATATCTTGTATTTCTTTCTAACCAGTAGAGTTTTATTAATAGTTTTTGTGGTATTCTGTCTATAGATGACAAGGACTACACTGGATGGTTGGATTAGAGGGAAAACTAAACTGTGGCTGGTTCTTCTGGCAGTGATAGAAAAAATCGATTTACCTTGTTCATACTTGTCATAAATCGCATTTACAGGAAAAAACTTAGGGCAGTCTGACATTGGTTGCCCTGTGTGTTGGGAAATATCCTACGGAAAAAATGAACCTTCATTACATGATAACTCATAATTTAAATTAATATGGAGAAGAATGGCTGGTTGTCATTATGGACAGCAATCAGCAATGAAATGGCTAGCGGTGATGAAGCTTACATTCAGAGAGATTTTTTTCATTAAAAGTACTTTTAATTTTTCTTGTCAGACAGTACTCTCACAAATTTTCATTATGCTTTCTAATCACACCATTTAGAAGAATGAAACAGCTCTTGGTTTGCTGACTGTGCTGTTCACATGACCATGGGAGGAGAAAAGTATTTTGCTGAGCTGGAGTTAGACCTTCCTTTCAAACAGACATGGTGGAATCTTTGTAAAAACCCTGTAAGCTGAGATTTTGCAGAACATAGTGGGACACAGAATTGCTGGAACTCGTGGCAAAGTGTGGCTAGCAGAAAGCCCAGCCTGCTCTTTCTGTTCAAATACTAAGTTTCGCTGTCTTGCACAATATGCTTGCATATAGGAGTTTTCACTCGTTATAATAACGTTGTCAATCAAATGCAGTTTCAGGAATGCTGGAGCATGAGACTATCCAAGGTGTCTCAGGGGTAAAACCAACAGGGCTGCGAAAGAGAACATCCAGCATTGCTGATGAAGGAACCTACACTTTGGACTCCATCATTCGGCAGCTGAACTCTTTCCATTCAGTGATGTGTCAGCACGGAATGGATCCAGAGCTGATCAAACAGGTTGTCAAGCAGATGTTCTACATCATTGGGGCTGTAACGCTGAATAATCTTCTCCTGCGCAAGGACATGTGCTCGTGGAGCAAAGGAATGCAGATAAGGTGGGAGAGCTCGTTTTATACTTTTCTTGAATGTGCTGCTTGAAATCTTAGTGAACTCTTGACACTGGTGAACATTATTTTGATAGAATAGCAGATACACTTTGAATATTTACTTTTCCACACACAACACTTGCAGATGTTGCTAAATTGATTTTGAGCAGTTGTTAAAAAGAACTTGGTTAATTTAGGCCAAATCCTACCTGGCTTTCAAGGAAATGGGGTAGAGCCAAAACAAAAATATTTCATCATCAAGTAGGAATCAGAACCGTGGGTGAAATGTTGGTAGCCGCTTTCTCAGCTTTTAGAGAATAACAAATGTGCCTGCTGCGTTCTTTCTACGCTGTTGGCACAGTGGATACCTGCTGTGTTCATCCACACCGTAGTTTGCTGCATCCCACGGTAAAGCCATCTTATTCTATTCCTGCATTTGGCATCAGTTGCCCAATGCGTTCTACTGGCACATACCAGGAAATTTAGCCAACACATTCCAGTCCCTCAAGTAACCTTGAAAAGCCTCACTGTACATTTGCATGGACAAAATCTCATTTGCCTTTCTTCTTACACTCGTCATTCCTGCAGTTAATAAGAACAGAAACAAATGGGAAGAGGTAGTACTGGATAGTTTCTAACTGTTTTGAAACTCAAAATTTCCTGCCTTAATCAGAAGGAAACCGTATGAAGACAAAATTACAAGAAATGACAAGTGTGAAGGAAAAACATGTAAGGACAGAGAAGAAGCACTGGGAAAGAGAAATTGCATATGCTTTCAATTTAGCCATAATCACGCATTAATGTCTTGATACTCTTACCTCTTTGTACAGATACAATGTGAGTCAGCTGGAAGAATGGCTACGTGATAAAAATTTGATGACTAGTGGAGCTAAAGAAACACTGGAACCCCTCATCCAGGCTGCACAGTTGTTGCAAGTAAAAAAGAAAACAGATGAAGATGCAGAAGCCATTTGTTCAATGTGCAATGCACTGACTACTGCCCAGGTAAGCAAACTCTCATTGTTCTGCTGTTACTTTTGAGCAGTTGTCTGCCTGTTGGTGTTTGCTGTGCCTGCCGGCACTGCTGTTTTACATGGATTGAAGATTTCTTACTTTGTTTAAACTAAAACAGCTTAAATTGGAGGGGTAAAAAAAGGACCAGATCTTCTCTGACGTTTGGTGTTCAAGATAAGTTTTGACCAAATGAGAGGAAGCTCAGTGGATTGTGCAGTGTGTAGTACTATACATAGTCTCTCAGTTTGTGAAAATCCTTAGGGAAAACTCTTCAGTCTAAGACATCTCTGTACTCCAGGCACCTCTGCCTAGGATACTAGGAAATTATCTTTCTGCCGTCAGTTAGTATCCAGTTAAGTCAATGGACAGTTCACACAGAGCTGTTGTCTCAGGGTCTGCAAACAAAAGTGTTAAGTTACTGTTCCCATTAGCCTCAGAAAGGCTGAACCAAGTGTATCTCAGGAAACAGCTGAAGACTTCTGTTTATGAAAGCTTAGATTTTGTACAGATAAGTTGCGCTTTTTTTTTTTTTAACCATACTACATTTGCATAGAGCTTGTACAGGAGTAACTGTATTATCAAGCATTTTTGATGATTACTGAACATTCCCATCAGGAAAAGGAAGAAATTCCTCCATTTCTTTCACAATGGTGTCGGCACTAGCGGTTGCATTGATATAGCCATTTTGATTTAGTAATTCACATTGCTGGAAAATCTGTTAGTTTTGTACTGAAATAAGTTAGAATTCCACATGCTTCGAGTGTTTTAACTTTGTTAAAAAGTGTTTTTATTTTTAAAAGAGAATCATGTAAGCAAAGAGATTTTTGTATAAGCTTTACGTGTTTAACCCATATTATTATTTAAAGTCTTTGTGTTGCTGTTCTTTCCTGTAGTGGCTTTAGCCCTATTTTTAGAGAAATAGCTAACACTCTGGAAAAATAGTGAAGTCATAAGACTCTCTTGAATGGAAGCTACAGAAGGTCATAATTATAGGGTCAAAAAATTATGGAGAGAAATACAGCATGTTTCTAGGGGATGTAGGAACACAATCAATTACTAGTCATCTGATTTTTCCATAGTTCAGTATTTTCCACTCACATGTAGAATTTTAGAGTTTCTACCTCCAAAGAACACATGTTCTGAAGGAGGTGGTTGTATAACATAGCATTAGGCAGGTGATGGAATTCTGTATGAATCAATAAAGCAAAAAATAACAAATACTTGTATAGAATTTTCTTTTTACAATGGCTGATTTAAAAAGTATATTATGAATAACCATGGATGCATCTGTTGATTCATCAGTAAATGAACCTAAAATGGTTGTTGTTCTTCACAGATTGTAAAAGTTCTGAATTTGTATACTCCAGTTAATGAGTTTGAAGAGAGAGTCTTGGTATCATTTATACGTACAATACAGGTATGGCTATATCTTTTCATCAAAAATCATTTGACTGTTTCTGAGAAACTCTCTGAGGAGCCAAAATAACTTGTGGCCTGAAGTACATTCAGGAATCTGAAGTAAACCGGGCTTTATAGCTATCGTTTTTTAGCTTTGTTGAGAAGGTGATTGTCAGTCTTAAAATTTTATGCAATCAAAATTTACTTCCTCTAGACTTGCATGAAAATGTTAGTTTCCATGTCATGATGTATGAGATTTTTGGAAGGTGAGAGTTTTTTGTGTTTATGCATCTTTGTGTATGCAAACACACTTGTATGCCAACTTTTCAAGTGCTAACATTTATATATGCATATTTACTTTTGTCAGACCTGTGTCTGCCTGAGAAGTTCCAACTGCTTTGAAAACTGAGGCTTATGTTCATTCCAAAGTTCTTCATTTAGCCCGTCTGGTTTTATATATATTGACCCAATGAAACATTTTGAAAACTCCGAAGAGTAGCCAGTAGAGCAAAATAAAAGAAACAAAGATCATCTTTCTGGTCTGTTAGAAACCAAATTACCTTACTAGTAGGGTAAGGGAGATTGGGAAGGTAGAACTGAGACAAAACTATAATTCCATTTACTGAAAAGATGCAGTTACTAGACAGTGGGCAAATTCTTCCTTTTGCGGTGAACCTAAGTATCTTCAGATTGCATTGTAAGGGGAAGATACGCAGAACCAAAAATGATGAAAGTAACTACAGCTTAATGCACAATTGTTGCAAATGTGTCGGGTCAAGTTAGCATAGAGTGTGTGTCTGTACACACATGTGTATGTGTAAGCACAGATGAAATACTACCTCTTTGCAAGATGATTATTATCAATGAAGTGGCTAAATGCTAATACAATCACTTTCTTATCTTTGCAGATGCGTCTGCGAGACAGGAAGGACTCTCCTCAGTTACTCATGGATGCTAAACACATCTTTCCTGTTACTTTCCCATTTAATCCATCCTCTCTGGCATTAGAAACCATTCAGATCCCAGCCAGCTTGGGTCTGGGCTTCATATCACGTGTCTGATCCCAAGGATGTACCATCAGTGTTAGACGGAGAATCAGTTGCCTGATACCTTTCCCCGTTAGAACATAGTGAGCCACTGAAAACGCATTTTCCGAACAAACAGTCTATATATGCCCAGATCTGTAGTAAAAGTAGCTGGAAAACTACGTAACAGCACCACAGATTGAAGGCTAATAGAAAGATGTGCATTTGTGTTCAGTCATTGCATTTATGAGGACATCACTGATTCATACATTTCCAGAACATGGAAATTGGGCTTGGACAAAAATCGTGTCTTCAGCTGTCTAGAGACATTTTTAGATCTTTAGTAACATATTTAAATAGTGTAAATTAAAATCCATATGTAATCTTCTCATAGGCAGGGACCAACAGGGACAGTCACAGTCCTGAACATGGAAGACTTGAAAGTAAGGCATTTTGTAGTAGAGTACACAGTCACTTGGGAGCCTGTTACATTTAGTTTGTAAAAACTGGAATGGAGAAACACAAACTGGCAATATATAAAATGATTTCTTAAACCACTTCCTTGTTTATGTCAGCTTGACATAAATTCTAGTGATAAGTCTTATAGCTCACTATATGCTATAACTTAGGAGTTCATTTGTTAGTACTGTGGTTTACCAAGCATACTAAATCGCTGCTGCATATTGTGTTCTTTTAAATGTATGACCGTGTCATACTAGGCACTAAAAATAAGATATTTCATTTTTTTGTTGTCAACCTTATTTACAGTCCCATGCAGTCTGTTATTTTAACTGGATTTTTGCAAATGGTATCAAATAACACCTGTAGAGGAAAATGGTAACTAAGCACAAGTAGCACACTGGAAATTACATGTTTAGTTATTTTTAAAAGTAGTTAGCTAAAAATACAGACTCTTGAAGCAAATGATCAGAAGTCAATAATGAGTTTAGTATTTATTTAGATTTTGTAGTCTGTCTAATGTTCTTCTTTGTTTGTAGACCCCAGAGATGACAGTGTGTCTTTTGAGTATAATCTCTTTTGGTTTGTTGCCACTTAAAAAAAAAAAGTATTCTTTCGTACTGGAATTTGAGAGGAAAAACTTTAATAGAAAAATCTCTGCAGTAGCCCAAGGCTCTCATTCTTTGAAAGGTTGACTAACAAGAACGTTAAGTAAGTTTTGACTATGATGCTGTCATTTGACTATGATTCATGCTNTTTAAAACAGGTAGTTTGTGGTGTGTGGCTCAAATAATAGACGTAAACAAAAGCCACACGCGTTGCTCAATTGCATTGTGCAATATTTTTTATGTATTATAATAATTAGCAACTTAGCATTAACATTGATTTCTTTTAAAATACTGAGAAATAATCTAGAGGTACACTGTCAGACTATTTGGTACTGATCTGTTTGCCTGCAAACTCACAGAAAAAGTTTTGCTGTTAAGCAGACTGAAACATTTCAGTAGTGCTTTACCAGAGAGGTATATGGTTGCTAAAATTGGTAGTAAAGACAACCTAAGCTTTGTCATTATCATTTTAAGATGCTCATGTCATCTTATTTTCAAAATGTGTATGCCCCATATTACGTTTGATGGATCACGGCAGTACTTCCAAGAACCTAATACTGCATTGCGAGTATTGTTGTGAATGACCTTTGCTAAATGGTTTAGATTGTTTTCCTGTGCATGGTATACCAAACGCTCTTTTTTCAAATGTTACTTGATTTCTGAAACTACGGCTGCCGTTAAGTGGCTCCAAGTAAGGTATAATGTAGTTTTCAGACTGTTAGGGGTACTGTACTTGTGAGAATGTAATGGGAAAGCCTTCACATCCAGCAACAAGGTTAGGAAGGAAAATACGTGAGAACATGCTGACCTACAAAACTTTTCTCCTACTGAAAACAAAACAATCGGCATTACAGTATGTTCATACTGTAGATCAGGAAATGTATCCACTACTTAAGCATTAGTGTATTAAAATGTATGCCTAAATGTATTTTTGTTTATTTTTTTAAGTTTGTTTACCTGTAAAAAGCCTTATTGTATCCTGTTTCCTTAAAAAAAGTAGTGTTTAGTAATTTATAGGTATTATCCTTAAACTCAGTGGTTTGACTGGTATTACTTTTATATCACGTTAAAAGTATATGCTGCTTGACATGTTTTAAAGGAAAATATTTTTAAGTTGGAATAGATGTGTAATTGGTAATTCATCTATTATTTTACATGGCAGTATTTTACATGCACTTTTCAGAAATAAAATTTTAGTGTCAGTGTATAATGTATCTTTCACCTTAGGACTAATATCTCTTTAACCATGGAATATAATGCAGAATTATTTTACCAACCTTTTTTTTTTTTCCTTTGAATCATTGTTATGCTCTTTTAATGTGGACGTATCTTTTATATTTTAATTTATTATCTATTGCTATGATAGATTCTATCAGATGCTGGAAAAATACTTGTCAATGACCCCTTAGAATTATATACAGTTATTCTAGAGATTTTGCACAATAATTACCTCATTCAATTTGGTCTATTTTTATTCCAGTGATGATTTTATTCTCATGTTTAGGACACAGTCTTCTATCCAAATTTTGAAAAATTGCTTCTCAGACTTCAATCTGGGATGGAATGTGGAAGTGCTTAAGTCCGTTAAATGTGATTAATCTATTCTATCACAGGAAAAAAATAGGATCAACTTCAATGTTGAAAAGTGGATAGACATCCAGTAACATTTGTTCCCAACTTGGAAACACCAGCATTTGCAATTTGAAGGTCTGTGTAATTTGTGATTTAAACTGAACACATTTCAAATACCGTACAAAAACTATGAGTAAACACTTGGGTTTTTTTAAGATGCTGATAATTCATGTGATAAATAAAAGCCTTTAAACATAGGTTTTCACTCGATGCCACTACAGTACATAGATGAAAACCAAAACATTGTCAGAATGACCTGAGCTCTGATCTGTTGTAGTGTCTGATGTTGTACTTAGTAAATGTATGCATCATAAAAACTGTAGCCTAATAGCTATCACTGGAAAATGTCCAAATAAAAATACAACTGTAAGATTTGCTTTGGGGTTTTTTTATTTGCTTGTTTGGTTGGTTGTTTATAAGCTGTGTGCTGGCGTATTCCCCAGACAATCACACAGGTGCCCTCTACCTTCTAACCTGCCTAGGAAGTTGGTTAAAATCTGAGGGCTGTATGAATACACACCCAGACACGGACAGTGTGCCATAAACTGCTGTGCATATTTGAAAATATTTTGTTCAATGTAACCCACTTCTGTTAGGATATTTTGTCACTGACTATTAGCTGTTACTGAAATAAGAATTAAGACTTATGCTTTGCTAAAACGTTGTCTCCTGTGCCATGAAAGCTCATCCGTGCCAGGCAGGCAGGGCTAGTGGGCCTCTGGGCATACATCCACCCGCCCAGACCAGGTACTACGCTTAGTCACATCTTCTTTCTCATGAAGGATGTTTAAATATAACACCTGTTAGTGCCCTAAGCTTAGTAAATGCATTCCGAGTTGTTTATTTTTATACTATTCTAAGTTTGTTAGAGAAACTCCTTGATGGCCTTTTGTAGGACGGTGATTAATGTTTCTGTCGTTCTTCCCAACTCGGCCAGGAGCGGCTCCCCTCGGGACCTTCTGGCACCCGGAGTGGCCATTATTCCTAGTCCCTAAAGACAGACCCAAGACACCAGCTTTGCCAGGATCGTTTTAAGGCCGGTGCCTGTATATGGTAATTGTGACTACCGCTCATGTCCCCCCAGGAGCCAGCGCGCCAGCTGTGCGCACGGAAAGCCCCGCATACGCTGTACGCGGGTGCTGCGGGGCCGCGGCGGTGCCTCCGGCGGGGAGCCGCCCTCCTCCTCGGCGGGCAGGGCCGGGATCCG
>WEKW01003485.1:1486-21960 GCA_013389905.1 Sula dactylatra | reverse complement strand
GTGCATACTCTGCATTAGGACTTGTTCCGGAACAACAAAAAAATGGAGAGATTTTTCTAAGAAGGTAACGTTTTCACAGATTTCAGTAGTCTTTTGATCAGGGACACGCTTCATAGATGGAAGATCTCATTCTTTAAATTATCTATTTTTGTAAAGGAATTGACTGGCTTCTTAAAAATGTCTTATAAGAAAGGCAGCAATTATACTCCCCTGTCTCAGTGGGCTTTAATCAAAAACATGTCATTACTTTACAGAAACCACTTTAGACTATTCTTCTATGTCCAAGTAAGGTACTGGCATCCTTACTGATTAAAAGGTAATAATATTACATTTTAATAAGATCTCAGTGCAAGGTCAAACTTCCCTGATTGGAAATGCTTTTTGAGACAGTGGGCTCTAAATCAGCCCAGCACTACTAAAGCAAAGATTTATATTAGGTGAGGCTATGGAATTCAGGAATGACTTTGAAGGTCTATATTAGGTATACACAGCATTACATTGCCTTTATTCCCTTTTTAACCTCCTAATCTCTCACTTCTGTATATGTGAAATGAAAGAGAAAAGCAAAAGGACAATCTGTGCCTTTTTTGTGCCTCTTCTCTATCAGACCCTTTTCCTTCTTGCTACCAGCAACTTATACAAGTATCCATTTTTTCACATGGATATAGGATAATGACACCAACATCAGTAACTGCACCTCAGAAGTCCTCATCTTTATCCTTTGCTTCTTTACTAATATGAACTGGTTGTGCATTAATCTCATGTTACAAACTGGGGATGTAATTGAAACACCCATCCTTGTTATCCCTGATTCCGACACTGCGATTATCATCATCTGCATCAATCCAAAATTAATCCATATAAGCCAAGGGTGCTTCGATATTTCAAAAGTAGTGCAAATGAAAGAAGAATCAGACCTCATAATGAGGAGGCAAATCTTGTTACATAGCTTCTAGCTTCATCTGTAGGAATCAAAACACAAACTTATTCTAACGTATCATTTCGTCTTTGTGTTCATTTTGTAGGCAAGCCCTAGCCATTCGATCTATTAAACATTTGAAAGTTTTTATCTGAGGGATAAGTGTTTCCATCTTAATACAGGATCTTTTTAGGTGAGTTTTGTTTTCTTTTCCCCCCTCCGGCAGATGAACCACTGGTTAAATTGTTTGGTTGGTCTCCCAGTGTCTGCTCTTTTGAAGTCATTAAAATTCATCCTACCCAGACAGTATTTCATAAAGAACTTCTTCACTGCTAAACCCAATAAATGAATTAGGCAACTACTCCCTGTTCTTCATCCAGAGAACTGCATTAAGTCCACTGCACTTTAATTCCTGTTAAAACAGCAAACAGAAGTGAAATATTTGATTGCAAGTTCTCAAACTTAGTATTGAACAAATCCTTACAGAGGCTCATAAGGCATGTCTTGGAAAGATATCCTTTCCCTTAAAAAGGATTTATTCTTCCCCCATACATTCTTCTGAAGCAAGTTCTATAGTTTCCCACAGCAAAGGAGTCCACAATGAGGGAGGATAAACACAATCAGTTATTCTGGAAACTCCCATTTTAAATTGAACAGTCTTTAAATCATGTCCATAGCAACAACCCATTTCCTAATAGCATTCTAGAATAATAGAAGATGGAATGTTTTTCAGCCATTTGCCCATCTTGAGATTAAAATATCTGCATATAGAAATCTTTGCAGCCCTACTCAAAATCCTCTTTTTTGGTTAAATTATATTTTAAAGCCACTGATGGCTGAATTTAATAAATGATTCAGATGCTGAAAGAGTATACTCTGTGATTTTAAAACAGGTCTTTGAAACTATCTTATAAATCACAAGTTTCAAAAACTCTATCCATATATGTAACAAGAATACACTTTGAGGGCATGTGGTATGGTTTTGGTAGGGGCCTTGGTATTTTTTCCTAAATTAAGTCATTAATTAAGTCACTGAGTTCAGCAAATTTGAGGTTACACAGTGTGATTAATTTCACTCAGTTACAACCATTTTAGCCTCAGGTATATGGTGTTTTAAGTCACTGAGTAGTCACTGGAGAGGGAATGGAAATTTTGGATGCAGTTTATCCCATTCTAAGCTAAATATTTAAGGAAGGTGCAGTGAAGCAACTCTAGAAGTGAATAATTCTGGAGGAAATCTAACTCAGAAAAGATATCAGACTGCCAGATACTTAAAATGGGAGGTACCACTCCTATCAATTCTGCCCATCATTACAGATGTACAAAACAGCTTTAAAATAAAATTATTCTCCCATACTTTTGTTCTAGTATCACACACTCCAAAAGACTCTTCTCTTTCCCACTTCATGACTACTTGCAGCTGAAGGGAAAACGTGCTTGTAGGAAGTGCATTAGAGGCCTGCCCTAGCTCTGTGCTGGACACCTTTACGGTCTGCACTGGTACTTGACCCTTGAGGTCTGCAAGACTTAACAGCAGGCCATGATATCACTGTTCTTACCCCCTTAGAATTGATGCATCATGTTAGAAAAGGACCTTAAGCAACAAATCAAGTTATTTTAACTTTGTGGGTAATTGATTTAGTATTGAAAGGGCTACATTATGTCCCTGCAGAGAATATATGGGTATGGAAAAGGTTCTGTATGTCATAAAACAGCTAACTATTGACTGTGGAACCCCTTAATGTAAAATTAATAATTAAGCATAGAACAGCTCACAATATATCACTGTCAGCAATTGGATACTTAAGGATCATAACGATTTGTGGACCTGTGTGCAAATATAGTATCTTTAAGTCACAGACTTGTTCAAGTATATTTATACATATGCATATATTCTTTCTTCGGCCCAAAGAAAACAAGCATCAGTCAGTGCTATGTTGTGTCAAGAAGGAAGACCCAGAAACAGATTTTAAATGGCGACACACTTCTACCTTTCCAGCAAGTACACAGCCCTCAACTTGAACACATTTAAAAGTCAAGTGGTTCGCATGGCTCGCAGTGAACTGAATTCAACTACTAAAACCTCCTAATTCACTGAGCCCTTTTTCCTTCATGTCTCTCCATCACATCTCGGCTAGCTGAGGACAGAAGTGGGTTTTTTCCTTCACTCTCCAAGCTGGCTGGCAGGGATCTGAATAAAGTCCAGAAGCTATAAACCATATCTGAAGAGTGCTGTTAAGTTCTCCATCTGCCACAACTTTCATTGCTCCCTGGCTCTGAAGCTGAGCTTCTCACCTTACAGAGAACTTCATATGAACCTGGCAACATGGTCTTTGGTGTGGAGTTGGCTCAAGTGTGGGGCATCTTGGAGTGCAAATGGATGAAGCTGTATCTGTCTTTGGGTATCCATTTTGACTACCTTTTCCCTATTTTCCCGTATTGTGGTGCTATACCTACCTGGCTGAGTCCTAAACTGTAGGAAGGCAGACTTATAGACTGCTTTCTGGGCTGAAGGCCACCAGAAATGGGAATAGTGTTATATGGCCAACTAGTTCAGTCACTTCTGTGCCCATTCTTGCAGAAAGTAGAAGATAATTTTCTGTCCCAAAACAAACATCTGATTTCAGTTAGGACAATTTTTGCAGGCAAGGACACCAAATACATACTAGTAGTTCAGTCCTATTGCATTCAATGGCATATAGCAGGCATACAAAGAATAACAACTGAGCAGATGGGACTTGGGAACAGGTAGAAGTGGCCCTGTCTTGGGTTCCCTCTTGAATTTTGCCCTTCCAATTTCCAGTGTTGAAGATGTCAATAGCAATATACCACCAAGTTTAAAGGTAGCTTGTAAATATAATTTGTCAAATAGATGCATAAAGCTTCACCCCCACCTCAGCTCTTTTGTAATTTTGAGTGGAGCCCTGGTGTAAGGTATATGGGAGAATGACAATTTCAAGACATATCAACCTTCAGGATAGAATCTCTAAGAGTTTGAGTGGATTTCTTCCATACACAACTTCAGTTAGAAAAATCAAGTAAGAAATATTTTACTTTATACCCCTTGTGCTTTTGTGATTTATTAATTTGTTTTCCACTAACTTATATGAAATCCTACTTTCTATGGATGCAAGCTGTAAATCTCCCTGCTAGTCAATGAAGTCAAGGTCAGTACTGAGTCACAGTTTTTGTCTCTGAGATGACTGCTAATATCTTTCCCTGACACTACCATACACTTCACAATTGGATGAGATCATCAGTATATTATTACACATGATATCTATATAAACTCAATGGAAGAGGACCACAGAATTCCTACTACAGCTTTACTGTAAATTCCTAGACTTTACCCAAGACCAGTAACTTCTGAACCCTCCCCAAACTTAACACCTGCTAAAGAAAAAAAAAAAACAAACCCAAAAACTTATCTGCTTTGATATCTTTAAATTATTTTATATCTGTTTATCTACAAAAAAATACCTATGACAGTTATAAGGTGAGCCACAATGATTTGTATCTATGGATTACACGTCAAATTTGAAAAATTGTAGCCTAAATCGTACATTCATGACAGATCTTGAAAGTCTAAGAAGAGATAGGTATTCCAATGTAATGTACCAATGTCAAATGAAGTTATTCTGTATTTTTATCACATTACCAGAAACATGCACTAGATAGCTGCAAACTCTTTTGTTCAGGGAATTCCCTTAGCTTTTTATTCAAATGTACTGCTTTAAAGAGAGAACAGTTTGTAATTTCATTCACTTGCACGTCACTTATGAAATAACCCATTGATACTAATCCCAGCAGCATTCTGTTAAGCATATTGTACTTCCTATGCCTATAACAACCAGATCTGATAATGATCTTCTTTGCACTGAATATATCTGTTGACACAGTGCAACTAAGAATTAAACCAAATAGATAATTTGCTAAAGCAAATAAAAGGCAGCATATTTTACAAGTTTCCCAGTTACACTGTAATGACACAGAATGCCGAGAAAGTTTAAAAAATAAAGAAAACAGTCATGTATGCTTATGCAAGCATTGACTTTTGAAGCTACACAACTGGTGACAATACGGTTATGTTGTCAAAAGCACAGAAATGCAGGTGCTAATACCCCAGCTTTTTCCACAGTGTTAAGAGTGTAATGTTCTCAAAGAAATTAAGCTCTAAAGATGTCAGGCATGTAATTTCTTCTCTATATATTTTCTGAATTCTTCAGACCTTCCTTGGTTAATAAAACTCCATCTATATTAAAATGTACATAAATACTTGCCCCAAAGAGTATATATTTAATAATACATATTCAGACTTTGTAGAGAAACCCTTATTTCTCTCTACTGAATACCAGGGATATTTTCTGTCCTTGAAGCAATCATTGTTTGAGATTGAGTTTCACTCGAAACTTCTAGACGCATTCAGATCTCTTATTAAAAAAATCCCTGAATGAAAAATCTCCTCTAATGTTCCATACAGTTTTTGCATTTAACAAATAAACAACTTGTGCATTCATAGCATGCCATTCTCTCAGTTTCATGTACCATGAAATATTGTAGTCTACTAGCCAGTATTTTATTTGCTGGAATCAGACATAACAGCAAAATATAAAATGGGAGTTTATAAACTCCCTTCAGTGAAAGTAGAGGCTCCCAGAAAGAGGTCCTACACAAACTGCGCTGTAGACTGACTTCCTTCCACTCAGTTCCAACTTTCTCAAGGATTATTAAGTGTCCTTCAGACTTTCTTTCATGAAGAAAGCTGCTTTTGTTCATGAAAAATGACAATTACAAAATGGTTACTTTGATGGCAACCGATAATGCTAGAGCATTTCTGTCATTTACACTGACATTTTGCATGCAAAGATAACATAAAGCAGTTGTTAGCTGAGTAACTAAGCTGCCTATATCTGACTGGAATAGGTTCACCCTGGTGCCTGAAACACAGTCCGAGACAGAAGTCTCTTTTTCCCCCCACCCTTGGCTGGGAATCTGCTGCTGGTGCTGGAGCAGGAAATAAGATAGTTTTGGTAGAAGCAACACTCACACCCGGGCTCTGTACTAAATAAAATGAAAAGTGCTGCCATTCTCTGCTTAGACTCTGTCCATAAATCAGTTCTTTGTTTTGCAAAATTAGCAGATAGTAGAGGCTGCAGAAAAACACCACTGAAGTTTTTATTCCAGCTTAGCACTCTTAGCAGTAGTTCATAATATCACTCAGCTGCATCCCACTTGCAAAATGACCTAGTTATGCTAATTTCAGAGAGGGTTTATCACATTTACATGTAGAAAATAAATTGATAAATGTTTTGTTGGCATATCAGTTATGGAATCTACTGTGTATATTCCTTGAGCTCCGCATATAGATGCTTCCTGCTGCTTCAAATAATAACAGTCCTGCATACAGAAAAAAAGTTATGTCATGAATAATGCAATGTAATTGAATGCACTTTTACATTTTATTTCAAAAATCTTTTTTTTAAACTAATGCTTTGTTCACCAATGTGCCAAGGCCTGGGCACTGGATAAAAATGCCTCTGAGCTGTTCTGCGTAGGACATCATGAAGGCATTGTTTCATCAGGACTTGAATGGAAACGCTACAAAGTGGCACCAGTGTACAGTAGTTGGAAAGCAACTGGCAAAAAGTAGTTAAGAAAATTTTTCATTCTCTAGTTGCGTGCATGTTTCTAAAACAGTGAGATCTATGTACATATCTACAAATTAGATTATAAATTAAGCATGCTACAGATGTTTATAAACCATAATTAAAATCAACCCAGTAACCCTCAATTAAACATTTATGAAAGATTCATTCAAAACTGGTTAACCATTTATAAGGCATTTATATAGAAATAGAGTATAAGTGATGACTTCCAATTTTCCAGGCAAACTTTATAAGTACTTTCATTTTATCTTCTGTCCTAGTTACTGCATGTGGAGACAATGCGATACTAGATACGTGGTAATTTCTTGTAAGTTTTGACTTCTCGATATTGGAATGACAGTATGAATAATAGCACAGGAGCATTACATGCTCATAAAAGCAAATGAATGCTTTAAGAACTGACAGTACATACGTTCTTAGAATGAATCTATTTAAATGTACTGCTCTGAAGCAGAGAAATATTTTAATATATGTACAATTATAACCGCCTGTGTGTTTTTCCTTGACATGATTTCATTTTGAATAGTACCATTTAAATGTAATGTAGCTAATTTTATATATTTTATACACACACACATATACTTGGTATAACATATACACAATAGATGTACAGATATAGGAAAAAGTAATAAATAAATAGATTTTAATGAAGTTACTTTTAGTTTATATCAGTGCAAATGAGTTTCAAGCTCAGGTTCTTTCAATTGACATTTTCATCTGCTGAATTGTCCACATGGATTTGGCTTGACTCAAATAATGCCAAAAGAACCCCTCATGAAATAAGAAGCTTAGCATCCCCTCTTAGCTGCTGTAGCCAATGTCCTTCCCACATGCCCTGCTTCCTGGGCATCTCTAAGACGCTCAACAGCTAACTGACCCCATCAACTCCTACAGCCCTACAGAATAATGTTCCTACCCCAGTGCCCATTCTTCCTACAAAGTGTAACATGCTTCCTTTTCTGTTTTTCATATTTCAGGCACTTATTTATTTAGTACTTGTCGTGGTTTAGCCCCAGTCAGCTACTAAGCACCTCCCAGCTGATTGCTCACTCCTCCTCTGGTGGGATGGGGGAGAGAATCAGAGAGTAAAAGTAAGAAAACTCCTGAGTTGAGATAAAACCAGTTTAACAGGTAAAGCAAAAGCCACGTGCACAAGCAAAGCAAACCAAGGAATTCCTTCACCCCTTCCCACTGGCAGGCAGGTGTTCAGCCATCCCCAGGAAAGCAGGGCTCCATCACGCCTATCGGTGACTTGGGAAGACAAACACCATCACTCTGAACGTCCCCTCCTTCCTCCTTCTCCCCCCAGCTCTATGTGCTGAGCATGAGCCATGTGGTGTGGGACATCCCTGGGGTCAGTTCGGGTCACTGTCCCGGCCGTGTCCCCTCCCCTCCCGGCTTCTTGTGCCTGCAGCAGAGCATGGGAAGCTGGAAAATTCCTTGACTAGTGTAAGCACTACTTAGGGACACAGCACCTACTTGAGAACAACTAAAACATCAGTGTGCCATCAACACTATTCTCATACCAAAACCAAAATACACTCTACCAGCTACAGTGAAGAAAATTAACTCTATCCCAGCCCAAACCAGCGCAGGACTCTATTATCAGGAACAGAAAATATAACTGTCCACTGATGGAAAAAGCAGTTACAGGATTTGAAGGTAACACTGCACGCTCTCCTTTCATGCTCTTTTGCTGCATGCCAGTAGTGCTCTGGTCAGGTTGGAGTAACGATATCACCCATAGCGTACACAATCCTCAACTACACTGCTAAATGTCAATTCCAAATTACTTTTTTTTTTTTTTATTCCCTCTGATGCAGACTTGGGGAACAAGACTGGGACCTCACATTAATTTCACACAGGTTACCAGTAAGGCATCAAGGCTTTTCACTATTGACTCATTGACCTATTGATATGGTTTTGCACCAGTGAGCTTAAAGATGGAAGATTACACAGTCCATCAAATTTCTGAGAAATTCAGGTCCTTGTGATTTCATTTTCTGAAGTAGAAATAATATTATCTTCACCCAAAGGCACTGCTCAGGACCTGAACTCTTACCTGATTGGCCAACTATGGTAATTAAAAATATATATGCTTTTTGAAAGTAATCAGTGGAGATATAGAATTCATACCATTCATGTTGTGCTGCATGCGTCAAAAGCAATTAGTGTTAATGAAAAATTATATATGTTGAGAAATACACCACAGTTATTACACAGGAGGAACAAAACACCATTTCCGCTCTTGCTCTGAAAATACTTTCATTAAAATCTCCAGAAACTGAAGTGTGATATTACGATAAATATATCTGTTATTCAAAAAGGCCATATTTTTGCAACTCTACAAAACTGGTTATATTGATTCTTTATAAGGTTTATTCAATTAGAATATTTGAAAAATATACAAATGTGTAGGGCAAACACTCATAAATAACTACAAAATATAAGATCAACTTTTAGTTTCAGATGCAACTTAGAAAGTATCGTAAGTAAAATTTCCATGTAATGTTTCAATTCCTAAACATAGTAACAGAGAATTAATTACAGAATACTAATCAGCACTAGAATTTAAAGAGATAAAAAAGTTCTGATTTCCCCAATTTGTTTCATGTAAGCAAACATACAAAACCTAAACAAAAGATTTAAAGATCCTTCTCCCTCTGTAAGAAAACAGCTTAATTTGCATAATCTCCTATAAGCCTAGTTTCCCTTTATGATATTTTGGAATGTTTTCCTGATCAGTGACTGCCCTACAGCAATACAAAAATTTCTGCACTCAGTAATGAAACACTTTTTTAAACTACAAAATGAGGACTTGCAGTACAAATATCCCTGGCATCCTGCTGTAAGATAAAACTCTTTTAATTCCTTCTCTTAACTGGAATCCATATAATCAGTTGCAGATTTATGCTTTTGTAATAGAGCAAGTGAGAGTTTTTATTAGAGGGGGATTCTTGAGCTTACAACTAACCACCTTAAAATGTTGGTTAGTCTGGCTGAAACTGTGACATTGACTCCTTTGCAATCTCTATGCTTCCTGTCCTTAATGGAACAGGCAAAAGGACTTTGAAGAGAAATCAAAGAAAAGACGAAGGCGGCCAATTAGTTTCATTCTGAGCAGCAGTGTATGGGAAACATGACCCTAGCAACTACTTCACTAACTTGTGCAGCTAACAAAAACTATTACTCATCTGGCTCTAGTGGTAGACCCTTGTTGTGATGTTCAGGCTTGGGTGATACATAAGGGGGCATGGCATCACACCTGCTGCTAGAAGACAACTTAAGAGTTGCCCATTATCCTTCCGTCATCCATATTAAATATTATTTACTCGCTGACAACGGAGGGAATCACGGAAAAGGGCTATCTGAAGTGCCCTAGAGTTATGGTAGAAGTGAGTGACCTCTGAGTCCATCAAGAATCCTTGTGATGGCTATATCACAGGAAAAGATGCTGACATGGAGATGTCATTCAGATTCAGTATTCTAACAGCTGCAGCACTGCCCTTAAAGAAAGACTGTGGGTAAAGCAAGTACAGTTACTGTTAAGCTAGCAGCAAGAAGAGCTCTCATACTTCTGCCCAAGCCCTCCTATGTTAGAGTCAGAGGGTACTACAGAAATATCCTCAAGACAGATGAAACTAAATGAAAATACGAGCAGGGAAACTTGAAAAGACAATCTAGGAAATCTATTACTGTTGATTCTGAAAGCCAAAATTATTTATCCTTGCATAATTTTCAGAGGCTGTTTCATCACATAGAAAAGGAGTGAATGAAAAGCTGGTGATGGCGGTCAATTCGAAGGGCGTGCAGAGTCATACTGCTTTATGAATCACTGCAATTTAACGTACTGCACAGCTGGTTAGTGGTCTCTTATTGTACTGCTGGAGAGTTACGTAAAATGACAAATGTTTATTTTGCTATGTACAACCTATGCAGAGAGGGTAGGCCAGAGGTTTTAGAAGGAAATACAGACCTCTTGAAATATATCAGCACAAGACCAACATTAAATAAAACTGTCATAATCTTTTCTGCCCTTGGATATACTGAAGGGGTATTGCTTTGGCAGGTTTCAACCTTGCTCAAATATTAAGTAACCAGAGAATTTTAAGGTCCTGAATTTAAATCCACGTTAGCAAGCAAGCTGGTTCCCAAGTACCGTCCACATAAATATTTCCAGGATAGTGACACTTCTCCTGCTATGTATAAGTCTTTCTCTGAAAGGAGGATGACTTAGGAGAGGTGCTGACATAGGATCAAGTTCTTTGAAAGATGGACTATATTTTATTATACATACATTCATATCAATGCAGAAGAATTCTTAAATAAATGTTACTACTGCTGACAGCAGTAATATTAACATGATGAGCAGATCATTATTTATTTAGTTTCCACTTTTCCAATTTGTTCTATTTATTTCACAACTACACAAGCTTAAAAAGACTTTTTTAAATGAATCATAGAAATGAGAGCATCAGAAAACCAATTAGATCATCAAGTTCATATCTATGTCATTATGCTGTTACTCTCTTGTTCCCTCCAGGTTACGTATGGGGAACATTAACATTTCCTTTTAAATGGAATTAAAGGCATTTAAGGCATTTTCAATATACCTTTTTTTACTGACATTAAGTCCAGAATTTCCTCTTCTTCCCTGTACCCCTCTACAGCATGCACCAGTGACCAATAGGTAGTGCATTTATAAATAGTCTGACACTCACTAGAAATGCAGCAGTCTCACAAGACACTATAGATTGTACTTTATTCTCAGCTTCTGCTTGAAACCATAAGCATTGTTTCTTTTTCTCTGCACTGTTCTTTTTCAGATCAATGATTTTCAGCTGCATTTTAATTACAAAACTGTAAAACAATCTATTCTCCTTATGTAGACATAATACAAACTGCTCCAAGAAACATGTATAAGAAATGAAGGCATTCTGAACATATCAACTGAAAAGGCTGATTCAGCTTTTTTCCAAACACAGAAGAAATGGACTTGATTCTCAGCTAATCAAACCAATACTGAAGGCTTTCCAGGAATGAGGGAGGAGATGAAGATACAATGTGTCTTTACATTTCCCCAAAGGAATAAGCAAAGCTTATCAAAAGCAACCTCCATGCAGCCAGGTGCCCCACTGGTTGCTCTTGTGGCATTCCACAACCTGTGTTGCCTGCTTATACCATTAAAACATTCCTTGTACTGATAGTAACAGTGATAGCTATTCCACAGAGGAGTCTTTGGCTGTTAAATTCACTGAAGAACTCTGAAACCAAGACCAGGTAACTCCTCTACCTTAGCAGGTCTTCTATGCAATGTGTAGGAACTGAAATTCCCATTGAATTCCAAAGCAGTCAAACCAACTTTCCCTGCCGAAAAATAGTATTGTTTTTAACTGACTAAATAATATAACTTGAAGAAAACAGAAAAGCTTTCGGGCACATATCTCTTAGTTCAAGGGTACCTTTCAAAAGGGCTTGGTGCCCCAAAGGTAGTCTTCTATTTCCAATTCTGTTGGACAAATGAAAAATATTCTTTTCCCTTACAAACATACACCACTCACACTCTTAGATCATCACAACCACAGGCTGCTACTGTACAAAAGAGGTTTATACTGAAGTCTTTAGCCAAACATGTCCCGTCTTTCAACTGTAAGCCAGGCACAATATAACACCTGCGGTCATTCAGTCTTATGGTGGAATCTCAGTAGTAAAATAATTTCTGAACGTTTCTGGTTCACATTAAATAATTGCATGCTTGTGCCGCAGGGAAGATGGCACTGGCAGCCCAAATCCAGACAGAAGAAAGCGTGTTTGACTGCAAGCCTCTTCCTACCCAGCTCATGATCCAGGCAGTTCTCTCTCAGCATTAGTCCTCCAGTCATGCAGGGCACGAAGGGAGCAGCTAATGCTCTGCCAACCGGCAGATCACGCAAAATCATTGTTCTTTATTTCCCCTAGGCATGAAGATTTTGGTATGCACGTGAGCATCACACTGCATAGACCTCTAAGGAGTTTCTGTGGTTAAAACCACTGTAGTCACATTTTGATGTAAATATATAACACAAGCTGAGAGAAATATTTGTCTGGCTACTGTTTTGTGCTCTTCCTGTTTAGCTCTTTTCTCAAGACTCATTTAATGGGGAAATTTAACTGCATCTGCATGAAAATCACACAGAATATAGGGCAGAAATAAATATTTTACTAATGTCAGCCTTTTTCATTTGTAAACTTAAGCAAGAAGACTAGTACTGTGTGTTTCAGGGAGGAAATCTTCATAATGCCATATGTGATAAATTTCTGAAGATGAAGATGGACTAATGTTTTTGTTACATTTCCTACTTTGTCCTTGGAAAACCTGCCTGTATAATAAAACATACATAGTTTTTCTGAGGCTGATTAACTAGCTTGTTTCCAGTAAAATGACTTTCCCTTGAGAGGAACATTAAGATTTCTTTAATGCAATCTTCATCCATTACCATTGATTACGGCTTCATTAAATATGAAAATGAGGATTTACTCTTTGCAACAGATATCACATTCTGCATAAGTGAGTAAACATTTTACTCTGCATGCTTCACTCAGAGAGAAGCGTGAACAAATTTTTTATTTATGTACTATTTTGAAGGAAGAAATTGCCTGTGGCAAAAAACTAAACACAGCTCACTGGCAAAATACTCTTCTCTGGCAAGGATGGAGCAACAATAAGAAAGTCTGGGGCACAAACCACTCACAACCTAGGCACCCCTCTGTGGCACCAAGAGGTTAAATGCAACTAAATATTCATCAGCAAGATAAACTGATGAATTACACAAGTCCTTACTTGTGAATGAATCAATGAATTTATGAAAAGGCTGGTTGAAGACAAAAAGATATTTCAGTCAGTATAAAGTTAACTGTCCAGTCAGCTTGGTAATAAGAATAGATCTCTGGCAGGTGCAATGGCTTCACCTAAAACATACATAAAAGCCCCATAATTTAAGGGAAAACAGCAGAGAAATTACATATTCTTGTCTAATAGCACTTGAGCAGCCTAAAGATTTTTTAAATTTTTTTCATTATCTTACTTGAGAAATAATTTTTTGGAAATGTCTAATTTAATTCTGTCTTGGGAAAAAAAAGAAGGATTTTAAGATCTTAAACATCAGAGGTTTCCCTAATTAATACACTGTTCTATAACCAATATTTAGTACGTGAAGCTTTGAAATATTAAATTCCAGGTATAAAGACAACTGTTCTGCCTTGCTATCTCAGTTGCCCATTATCAGGTGAGCAGGTCTTGTACTGGCTTCTCTAAACCAATTCACTCCCAAGAAGTAATGAGAAATTTTGAAGATCACATTCAAATTCTACCTCTATAGCTTTTGCACACATTGTAAGTAGACGTATTCACCAAAAACTTGCTGTAAAAGTTATTCCCACTTTCTGCATTTATCAAGGAGATTTTTTTAAAGGGCTGATCTATAATCTCAGGGATCAATTTAGGCAAAAGCACATCAGATCAATAAAGTAAGGAAGAAAAAGCAAAGAGAGAGAGGAAATAGAAATAGGAAGGTATTACTTTTAAGAGGCACTGCATACATCCCCTTGCAAACAAGCGCTATTCTCATGAGTAGACAATCTCACTCTTGGCTTCCCTCTAAGCCAGTAAAAGAGTGCATTTTTAATAGTCATGCATCTTGTTATCTTCACATCGAAGTGCCAGACGCTGGTTTCTCTCTTAGGGCCAAACACATTTCCACTGGTACACATTCCACTGCTCTCAGCAGCTTAGTATGGAGAAATACACCAAAACAGACTAGAAAGCATGCCTACCTCTTACAAGAATAATCCTCTACATGATACAACACTGATACAAACACCAACATTTAAGCAAAGACACTTCATCACTGTACTGCAAAGACTTCAGCTCTCCCCAGCAAGGAGGCCATTTCCTTCACACTTTGATCTAACCCTAACCAAAAACCATGGAAATATTTCCACTGAGATCAATGAGATCTAGCTGGGTCCACAGGAAGCAGTGATACCAGAGTATTGCGTCCCCTGTGCCATGTATTTGTAATTAATATTGACAAATTCCTGGTGAGGGAGGTATATTCACCTGTGGTACATGTCCCTGATGCAGGTACTCCAGCAATCACTCAAAGGTGACTCAGTGGAAGGTAGGTTGTAAATAAAAGTTTTGTCTCAATTTAAATGTCATGTACTTTGTCCTGGGTTCTCTCTAGGACTTGCTAGCACAGCCAGAGGGCATTTCAGTTTTCCTCTAATGTAAAAAGCTAATCTTTTGCCTTCAGTATCTTATGGGATAAAGAAACCATACAAACTTGAAAGCATACAGCAAGAAGTTAATTTCTAAAAAATAAGTGCTATAATTTCAATACCATATAATAAACTGTGCTTGAAAGAAAGTAAAATCATTCTGTCAAAAAGAATACAGATTGTCAATCAACAACATTTCTTTGAAAACAGACTGTAATAAGCATAGCAAAAAAAGTGTTCCATCAAGAGGACTGTCTGTGATTAATAATGTTACAAAGGTATCTTTTAAATTCCTCCATATTCAGAAAGGAGGGACCCTAGAGAACACGGAACACCATCATCAGCAGGAAAAAGAGTCATGTATTCTCAAAGCCTTGGACTAGCCCAGCTTCACTGTTTTCAAAGGAATGACAATAAGAGTGAAAAAAGACTGTAAGAATCAAGCTCCAGAGCACTCCGTGTAATGATTTAAGAAGTCGTAACTGGAAGCCTGCCATCTATAATTCTGCATGGGAAACATTCCTCTTTGTCAGCCCTTTGACATCTACAGCACATGGATGGTACCTATTCTCTTTCCTCAAGTATTCCATTAGAAAGGTGAAAAACAGACACAGAAAAAGGGAAAAGTGAATTTTTCTTGTGGTAAGCCTATACTCTCCTAGAGTAGTCTATGTTTTCTGTAGAGCTTTTGATCAGTACAAAATAAGAGCCAAATATTCAGGTGATAATTAACAGCTTACAACAGTATCAATATTAAAGTCAGGGCATGACAATCCTGCATTTCCTGCACTGAGAACAGAACTTTGGTGAAAGACATGTAACTTTGAAATGTGTTAGCTAAAACACAAAATAAAAGAAATTTCATCACAAAAATGAAATGCCAAATAAGTTATCAATTTACTGAGCTATCCAAATTTCTGCTTTTGATCTATCACAGAAATCAGACAGATACAGAATGAGGGATGGACTTACTGGGTTCATCCGTATAAGATTATCTCTTTATATTTCTCACGAGGACTCACAAAAGCTAGCTTCTCTGAATACAGTGTAAACTTGGCAAAACACATAAACACATTCTTAATTTATAATAGCTTTAGTGGAGCATTGAAAAGCAGCTGCTTAAGTATTTATTTGTTTATGATGCTTTTTAATACTTTTTGTTTATTATCATCAGGGATATCCTTTTACAACTTGCTCATATCTACCGTGAATCAACAATGATTAGCATTAAATCTATAAAATATTTATCACACCAATGTGTTGACTGCCTAAAGGAAGAAGCTAAAGAAAATAAGGATTTCAATCTTAAAAACAGATAATGCAAGATTTAAATATTTGGCCGAATATTTTTTCTCTCCACAAAGGTATACTTCTATGAAATTCTCTTCATAGTGAGCATAATCAGAGTAGCTCTTATCTGACAGAGACACGATAAAAGTAATCTTGAGCTAAATATAGGACTGAAATAGGAACAAGGTGATCTTTGCAACTCTGCTAAACATCCAGTGTGACCTCAAAAAACCCCATATAATCTTTTTCATTATTATTATGGTTCCCCATTTGTAAAATACGGGCAATACACATGAGGACAATAGAGATGGTGGGCTGTAAATCATTGTGTACACCCAATTAAGACATCTTTTTAAATACTTGTCAATAGTCAACTCAAAAGGTGAACAAACCAAAACCAACTTTAGTTCTGCACTTTGAATAATATGGCAAAAATGCACACAGCTGCATAGTATCCAGTATAACTGGCTGAATTATTTATTTCAAAAACTTGTTCTAATGAAATAGTAAGAAATCTGAAAGAGGAAGTAATGATACTTTGACTTGGAAATTGGCCCATCTGAAATAACTTCAAAGAGCTGGATTTTCACACAATACTGAAACCTTCCCTGAAAAAGGCAAACTCTCTAAAGCACCTTGTATTGGGTCCCCCAACTTTGCTGCTTCAGAAAACATGCTAAGTTCTAAAGGTGATCAGTGGGACTAGTTATTTACAGTCTGAATTTTCAGTGACATCAAATGAGGTTCCCAGGATGGTGTGTTAATATGAATGAGACTTTGCTTACAAAACCTATTAAAGATGAAAACAGTTGGGATTATGTTTTCCTTTAATGTTACATTTTATTTTGAGGTTTTTCTGATTTTTCTACCATGGTATACTTCAATAATCATGAGTTCTAGAAGTTTCTCCTTGAAACTTCTAAAATACCACTTAGAAATTCTATCCATATATTTATATCTATTTAATACCAAAAATAAAACCTGTCTATACTATGAGGATACAGAGAAAGATGAGGATGAACTAACATGAGGGTGACCATATATTAACTGTCAGAAATCAAGACCTGTGTGCTGGTTTTGGCTGGGGTAGACTTAATTTTCTCCATAATACCTAGTATGGGGCTGTGTTTTGGATTTGTGCTGGAAACAGCCTTGATAACACAGGGATGTTTTCCTTACTGCTGAGCAGGGCTCACACTAAGCCAAGGCCTTTTCTGCCCCTCACCCCACCCCACCAGCAAGGGGATGGGGGGGCACAAGGGGTTGGGAGAGGACACGGCCGGGACAGTGACCCCAACTGACCAAAGGGATGTCCCACACCACATGGCTCATGCTCAGCACATAGAGCTGGGGGAGGAGGAGGAAGGAGGGGACGTTCAGAGTGATGGTGTTTGTCTTCCCAAGTCACCGTTAGGCGTGCTGGAGCCCTGCTTTCCTGGGGATGGCTGAACACCTGCCTGCTGGTGGGAAAGATGGAATGAATTCCTGGTTTTGCTCTGCTTGCGCACGTGGCTTTTGTTTTCCCTATTAAACTGTCCTTATCTCAACCCACAAGTTTTCTCACTTTTACTCTTTCAATTCTCTCCCCCATCCCACCGGGGGTGTGTGTGTGTGAGTGAGCAAGCAGCTGCGTGGGGCTTAGCTGCTGGCTGGGGTTAAACCATGACAACCTGATTCAGAAATGCAACCACAGTAGACCTAAATGCTCTTTGTAATAAGCACAATGAAAGTATAAATAGCTTATACATAAGTATGAGATAACTCTAACACTTACTTTAACAAAAGCACCCAAGACCAAAATAAAATAAATGCACACATATTTTAAAGATGAGTCTGAGATTAGCTCTTATCTCCACTTCTTCAGCTAAAACAGGAGAAATAACAGTAATGAACAAGTACACATTAAGGGTATCATAACTTATCATCAAGCTGAAAGAATCCACAAAGTTTTCAAAAAGATTTGCTGATCATCTGGAGACTTGAGAGATCAAGGTAATGATGAATTTTAAGTGAAAACAACATAGTTGGATTTGAGCTTCATTTTCTCATTTGCACTTCAGTAAAAATACAGGTTTTTTTAAGAATGCTTTTTCTTAACAAAGGAAAAACTCAAAAGGTATGTCCAGTCATACAATCCCACTAGACGCTGCACTCTTAATGAAATATTGAGATACTCAGGACTATGCCTTAGATATCAGTAACTGGTGATTTGAAATAGTACTAACAAGAAATGCATGAAAAGAAGCATTTAATCATGCAGTCACCATTAAAGTGCCCATGGCACATAACCTTTTCCAAATCAGAAGTCTCCAAACATGGGAAAACACCTCTTTTAGCAGACTTAGTTTGACTAAAAGAGCATTCAGATAATGTGGTGGGAGTTGGGGGCCATGCTCACCAAAGCTACCAAAAACAAAGATAAAATTCAGGGTTATCAGCCACTCTTTCATAAATTATTTTAGCTAGTTTCCTATAGAATACCTATCCTTAATCAGAAAAGTCATGAATAATTACCGTATCAACCAAGCGTAATAAAACACATAATGAAAGCCTCTAGATCTCTCTTCAAAACACTTAGTTTGTGCCTGTTCACCTCTTGTGCTTTGTGTCTCTCACCTGATCAAAGAACAGCTAAGTGAACACAATGCTGATAAAAAGTCCATGTCCTTTCTCAGCTTTAATTAGGGTCCACTACTGGAAAACTGTCACTCATGTTGGTCTGTTATCTTTAGACCTGGTGCTCTCCTCCTGAGCACAAATCCCCCAAGATTATTCCCAACTATCAGAAAAGGAGCCCACAGAAAGGAAAATCATTTTGTATTAAAGCAGCTTGAGAAGCCAATGGGGAAAAATGAGAAAGAGTTATTGGAATGACTAACAGCACAGCAGGTGTTATATTAAAAAAGGTGTAGTATAAAATGAGATAATAAAAAACAGGTTAGTAGAAATTCATCCCCAGTGAATCATAATTTTAAAATATCTGCAGAAACGAATGGAATTACGATATAAAATCCCAATTATTTAGAATTGAGGTGAGTATCTTCTTGCCTTACATATTTACCAAATAACTATAGAGATGCTGAAAAAGCTTTTTAAAATATAAAGTAATGAGAAAAATAATTTTCTCATAATAAAATCCTTGACAAACAAGTTATTACTGCATAACAAAAAATTCACCTATTAAAACTTCCTAACTGCCAAAACTTCATGCAAATGCTAACCTTGTAAGAGGTGTAGAAAATCTCATTGCTGCTAGGAGATTCCAGTTAGAAATCTGTAGAGAAAAGCTAGCAATGGGGAAGCGTTGGCTTCATGCTTTTTTCTTAACAGCTCGCACACTCTCACATACTGACTAATATTAGAACATATAGTTTCATGTTTCTTTTATTTTTATGGGAATAAACATTTTGTGGCAGCTTTTTCAGTATTTCATACGACTATAAGTTTATTCAGGGTATTGCTGAATTTTGAATTGACTGCAGAACTTACATTGCCAGACACAATCTACATTTGGGAATGAAACTTTCTTAATTCTTTTGATTTACTGGTCATTGCAGAAGATCACAACATCAGGAAGCGATGTTTCATTTATCCTAGTATAATAAGAAATGGAGAAAAAGCCTTTTTCTTCCCAGTATGTACTATCTGTATTGCACACGTAATCATTTATGTTATTGGCATATCAACTGGCTCTGCCATTAAAAAGGAAATTTACTAAATGGCAGGTGTGAATGGCTGTAATCTATTAATTCTTTCTGCAACTCAGCTGTCAAAATATCAACCTAAGATCATATTGTTAAAAATAAAAAAAAAATATATCCAATAAGACAGAATTGCTTTTTTTTCCTAGGGACTAGAGGCAGCAACCACATTTAGCCTTAAACAGTTTATCCAGTCTTAAAATTGTTGTTGAAATAACACTAAGAAAGCTCTAGGAAAGCATGAAGTGAAACATCAGCGTCAAGACAATGATTTTATCCAATGAACTCCATATATCAGTGCTGATTCTCTATTGCACTGGATAACAGCTGCTGAATCAGAGAGGGACCTGAAGAATATAGTATCAGTCCCCAAACACACATCCACAAAGTTCTGCTGTTGGAGCACTATAGAAGCAGAGCTCTTAACTCATTTGATAAATACTCTAAAACCGATTAAAGATCACAGGAAAACGTCAAGAAAGAATATCTCTTGGCAAAGGATCTAACACCTAAATTCAACATAATCCTAACAGTCATCTTGAAATGCCAGAGGAAGATCTGGATATGAATCCTTTGTCTGAGATCCATGGCTCTATTTTTGCACAGTGGTTACATCCCAGTTTAGTAATGACCGAATTA
>WEKW01003483.1:24954-42019 GCA_013389905.1 Sula dactylatra | reverse complement strand
ATCTGTGGGGGGAAAAAAAAAGCAAGCCAACTTACTTAAAATTAGGTTCCTATGACTGTGTGGGGTCTTTGAAGTGATTTTAAAATGGCAACATGACTGCATTTCTATGACTGTATATAGGCATTGGCTCCAATTCACACATCCTAAAATCCACCCAATTCTCTGTGCCTGGTGTTTTCTATTGGCAGGGCACCTCCTGCAGCCCAAAGCCAGTCAACAGGAAATACTAGGGAGAAGGGCTTGGATGGATTTAAGATGCCTGAATCTGGAATCTACTTTTGTTGAAATTCTTGGCCTAGATCACCTGCCTTTCAGTCTCAGGTCTTACCAGAAAACCATTAAATTCTGACCCTCCCACTCCTGCCTCCTATCGTGTCTTCCTCTTTAAGCAGACAATTTTCTTGCTTCATTGGAAGGGCAGCAAGCTGGAGGGCAGTGATTAATATAATAGCACATATAAATGGTGGTTGAGAACATAACAATAGCTTTGCTGCTGCTATCATGAGGCCGAGCCAATTAAATGCCATATTTTATTATAAACCTTTGCCAGTATTATATGTGCTTTATTAAAGTTTCCAACAAGCCTTTAATGTTGTTACAACAGGATATTACTTTTTCTTCAGATAAAATGTAAATGTTCTGCTAAAAAGGAGTAAAAACATGCTATAAGGTTATATGTTAAACAATTTCTGCAGATTTCCAAGCAGTATAAGTTAATCTTATCTTAGCATAGTAGGGGCACAGGTTTGCTACGGAGCAGGATGTGAAATGTTTATATAAGCCACAGTTAAAAGAATGTCTAGGCTCAGTTCAAGAGTTTACACTTTCAAAGTCATTCCACCAGTGCATTCATCATGATCCACACAATTGCTTTGTCTGAGTCCTTTAATTCTTCCACCCCTCCGAAACTGTGTATTTAAAAGTCTATCACAGGATTCCTAAATAGACAAGGTCAACTAGGTGTTGTAATTGCATCTCTTCACTTAGAAACCAATCTGTAATCAGCTGAGGTTTAGCTCCAAAATGTTGTAAACTACGGACTCATATGGGTATTGATGGGAAGAGAACTAGCGAAGCTCTCTGTAATGTCTATTATCGGTGAAACAAATTGAGATACCCCAGGAGTTATGCTCGAATCAAACAGGAGTAACAAACATCTTTAAGCCTCTCTGGGTAATAGCTTCACATAGACTTTACTCTTCCAACATCTATCACTAGCATTTAAGCTAAAAAATGTTGATGCTTTTATTGTGCCCAAAAATCTTTTTCTAGCAGTGTTCAGGATGCACAGACTGGCTACTGCTTAAAGGGATTGGACAGTGTCCCTGGTGCCTGGAAGAGGAAGCTAGGATCATAGGAGTGACGTCTGCTCTCTTGCAGCATTTATGTTAATGTATTGGGTTTGCGTGGCAAGGTTTTGGTAGTGAAGAGGCTGCAGGGGTGGCTTCTGTAAGAAGATGCTTGGTGGGGCTCGCGCCCAGGAAGCACTGGGTACAGGAGCCTGCTGGGAGGTGGTGCTTGCGGGCACTGGAGCTCCGTCACCCCTCGATGCTCGGTCACTCCCCACAGGCCTCCTCCTCCTCCGAGCTGGGACCCTGTTGTTCATGGCAGGTCTGGCCAGGACGTGGCGCCGCCGCGGGGATCTGCTTCGGGACCTCTCCCTGGCCACGTTCCTCTGGAGGCAGGCAGGAAAGCCAGCTCGGTCCTCTTCTTCCTCATCATTTGCTGGCAGCACCCGCCGGACACGATCAAAAGGCCTCCTGCAGAGTGGGCACACAGCTCTTGTCGCAGCCCACTGCTGGATGCAGCCACAGCAGAAGCGATGGAAGCACGAGGCCACACAGGCTGCGTTCTTGACTTCTTCCAGGCAGATGGGGCATGGGTCGTCTTCTGATGCATCCACCTGCCCTGCCTGCTGCAGCTGGCTCCCGCTGGCCGCCGTGGCAGAGCCGCTCTCCTCCGGAGCTTCCTCAGCATCCGACACCATGTCCTGCAAAGAGAAACATGCAACGTGCCTGAGCTTTCCTCTCACTAGGGGAAGAGAAAAGCAGAGAAAACCCAAGCAAGCGGTGGGAGAGGGGAGGTCAGGACCTCCCAAAGTTTCTCCTAGAGGGCTGAAAAGCAGACGCAGCAGCAGCCTTGTTGGGCAGCCCCCTGGGCTGCCCTCCACACCTGCCCCCTCGGCTCCCCACCAGGCACGCTGCCCACCAGTCCCAGACCCCTGCCCCAGCTCCCAGATGACCCGCACAGCTTAAGCTAGCAGGGGAGCTTGAGCTGAAGGAGGAGGTGCTCAGCAAAGAAAGCAGAACTCACTGGGAGTCTTCAGTGGGACCCATAGTCCTGGGACAGCTGAGCGGTGGGGAGAGGGACACAGGAAGGGGCAGCCTTAACTCACTCTTCAGAGCTGCTGTTCTCCTCAAAGCCGAAGACTCAAGCCCTAGCCCACAGTCCTGCTTGAGTGGGCTCGCTGTGAATCTGTGCCCACAGGAGCTCTGAGCACAGTGCTCCGGGACAGTGACAGGGGATGCTAAAGAGCATTGAGCTCATGGGCAGTCACAGGTGCTCCACAGTGACATCACAGAAGTCTCTGGGGCTTCTAAAGAGCAATGAGGTGATGGGTTGTCACAGCTACTCCACAGTGACATTTTAGAGGTCTCTGGGGCTGCCCCATAACCACCACCCAGTGAGGATGCCAGGTGCCCCAAGCAGGGAAAGCTCCTGCTTCACAGGACGGTGGCCATCTTCATGTGGCCTTGCCATGTGGTGGGGCAGGGGGTTTTATCTCAGGCTTGTCAGGTCCTGTGATGAGAGGCTGGTGCCCCTGAGCACAAGGGCCCAGCAGTGGGCAGCCTGGCAGGCAGGCGGGGAATCTGGTGACCTCCTTGGAGCAAACAGAGCACCCTGACTCTGCTTCTCTGAGGACCGTCAGGGGAGAAGGACTCACCCCGTGTCACTAGTGGGAAAGCCCCAGAGATGACAGAATGGTTGAGGTTGTCAGGCACCTCTGCAGATCATCTGGTCCAAGCCCTTTGCTCAAGCAGGATCACCTAGAGCCACTTGCCCAGACATATTTTGACAGTTTTTGAAGATCTCCAGGGATGGTGACTCCACAACCTCTCTTGGCAACATATGCCAGTGCTCAGTCAGCAAACAGTAAAAAAGTGTTTCCTGATGTTCAGATGGATCGTCCCGTGTTTCAATTTGTGCCCACTGCCTTTTGCCCTGACAGTGGACACCACCTGAAAGAGCCTGGCTCCATCATCTTTGCACTCTCCCTTCAGATATTTGCACACCAGCATGTGATCCAACCTAAGCCTTCTTTCCTGTAGGCTGAACTGTCCCACCTCTCTCAGGCTTTCCTCTTATGGGAGATGCTCCAGTCCCTTAATCATCTTTGTGGCCCTTTGCTGGACTTGATCTCCAGTAGCTCCATCTCTCTGTAGTACTTGGGAGCCCAGAACTGGGCCCAGCACTCTGGAGGTGGCCACACCAGTGTTGAGTAGAGGGAAAGGATCACCTCTCTTGACCTGCTGGCAACACTCCTCCTAATGCAGCCTAGGATACCACTGGCCTTCTTTGCCACAAGGGCACAGTGCTGACCCACAGTGCCCAAAGGACAGAAGTCATGGAAGATCTGAATCCACAAAGTATCAAACTGCTTTAATCTCCACACAACATATTTGTTATTCTTCAGCTTATCCCACTGTAAGAAAATACTGCTTTTAAGACTGACAGAAATATCTAGGCATTAGAGATCAACACACGGATGATTTCAGTGTGTGCACACAATTTTTTCGCAGGTGCTGTTTGATTTGCATTATCTCTAGTAGCAGGAGATTTCCTCTAACAGATAAACCAGCAAGATGCAATTCCTAAAATAACTTTAAATCTTTTTAAATTAAATCAGAGCAGCAATATGTTTTGAATTTTTAGACTTCTTGTTTAGTCACAGTGTTCACAAATAGAAACTCTTTCGCTGGCTGGTGCAAAATAAAAGTTTAGGGAACATAAATATAAGAAGTGGTGCTTGACTGAAGGTTTACTAAGGTTAAAAATATATGTAAACAGTACAGGAGTCTAAAACAGTCTCAGAAGAGCTTGAGGCACCAAAGACTGGATTTCCAAAGGTAGATCAGGTTGGGGCCCAGACGTACTGAGAAGCTAATAGCAGTCTTTGGCTACTACTTATAACTAAAATATGCCTGCTGTAACCCAAGTCTTCCTGGCTTTCAGGATGCTTTGGGTCTGCTAACAAGCTCTAACAGACAAACTCTACCACATGTGCAAGGGTGTAGCTCCGTGCTCCTCTGCTCAAACTTGTCTCCTCTTGGTAGCTATGGGGGAAAGGGAGATTTATACAATTCCTGTTCACTTCACCTGACAGTTTAGGTGGGTTTTTTACAACTACAAGAGTCTGTGAATTGTGGCAGTGGGACACAGGTAGACACACTCGCTGCTTCTGACTCTGCTGCAGAAGGACTAATCTGTAGCACAATAGTGTAGCGGAGAGGGTGGTGGTCCAAGTGGTCCTAATTCAAATCCCATCTGACCTTTGTTTTAGTGCCCTCCAGTTTCTGAAACAGTTCAGGGCCACATTCATTAGCCAGTACATTTCAATGGGAGTGAGGTGTGTACGCAGGACCTGGTGATTAACACGTCTGAAAAACTTTGGTGTAATCTGGCAAATTTTACCCATAAACTTTTCTGCATCTCCTGGCATAGGCTCAGTTGCACCTCTGTCACCATTTTCCTCAGTGACAGCCATGTCTCTGGGAAAAAAAGACCATATGAAGGTAAAAATGGAAGCAAATTAAAGTGGAACAATTAAAATAACACTATAGTGAGCTAGTGATTTCAACAGGGTGGGTCCACTTGCACAGCGATGTTTGCAGGACTGGAGCCAAAGTGCCAGAAGTACAAAACCAAGTTTTCCTTGCTTTTGAGTCTGCAATTGATTATGGAAACAAAAATGGTACCCAGAAAGCTGGAGGCAAATTTTAAGGGCCATAATCAAAACCAAAAGATGAACTGAGAAATATTTTGATCTGCCAAAATCTGTGTGCAGAGGTTCTGTGCTTCCTCTGCAAGATGTGATAATATTTTCCCGCCTAGCAGAGGATATTGCAAATATTGGTGTGAGTAAAATCAGAAGATTAAGCAAAAGGCAGGCTTGAACACAAGAGCCTAGTCAGTCAGGGAGTGAAGTAAGTGGTTTTAATATGTTATTTTTATAGGTAACTTCATAATTACAAACAGCTTCTCTTCCAAAGTTCTTAGTTTACATTTGACCTACTGACTTGCACAGGTTTGTTTTTTTCTACTTTTTCTCCAAAATATAAACTAAATTTTTCTCTTACTAGCATTTTTTTTGAATCATGTAATTATGCAAGAATGTGGAGACTTGTTAAAAGTTATTTAAAGACTGGCAGAGGCAGAAAGTTTTAAAAAAAATCAGGTGAGCTTGCCTTAGTTTAAAGGAGACAGAGTATCTAATTTTGAAAATCCTACCAGGTGCATATCTTTATACAAAAGTTTTGACATATTGACCCTTAATTTGCAAATTTACTTTCTGATCTCAGGTGAACTGAACCTATCTAGTCCAAATTCTAATGATTTTTCCATTAAGGAAAAGCCTACTTGATAAAATTTATCCTTTTTTTTATTACCTCTCTATGCTGAAACACCATTTAAACAGATTATGGAATAACTGAAAATCTTTGTTTAATGTATTTTTAAAATTCTGGATAGAATGAAATCTTAAGATCAAGTTTTCTATATCCTAAGATTAAAAAAAGTCTGAGAGACTATAATAATAAGAGTTACTTTTGTAAAAGTCACATTTGTTCTGAGCTGTCTGGTGTTCCACAGTTTACTTATTTAGTCATCCTAAGTAATTTACTTTTTCCATTGCAATAGAAAGATACAGAACATAGTAAGACTACTTTACAGAATTTCAGTGTAAAGTAAGGATAGGTACTGGAACAATGTACCCAAAAAACCAATTCTTAGTCATCATAGCTTGCTAGATTACTTTTTAGTGATTTCAGATATTCAGGATATTAATTCAAAAGTATTTAATTTAGTTTTACAGCAAAATGTTGCTCTTCTGGGTGTTCTTTAAGTAATGAAAAGAATTTTAGTATAAGCTTGGTATATTCATTAAGCTCAGTTTTCTTCTTTCTAATACAGGAAGGAATAGACTTTCTAATTGTGTTGTGGTTGTTTTTCCTTCCAATATTTTCAAATTAAAGAGTTCAGTTCTGATGTCATCTTTGGATACCCTGCCCTACCAAAGTTACTGAGGTTAAGACTGTGTAAATGAAAGCATTTCTTTGGGCTACATGAATATCTTGAATTAAATACAGTAAGACAAGTTCTGTGTTGGTTTATAGCCTGCATAATGAAGTCACCTCCCATGGGGATTTCTCAGGTTGTAAATCAGCATACAATCTGGCCTGATTTTTTTTAATAAGGTGCATAGAATAAATGTTGCCTTATCACAGCCATAATTCNCAGCCATAATTCAAAATTCTTACTTAACCTAAAGAGGAAGATTTGCTCATATAAGCAATTTATTGCCAAATATCTACAGTCTTAAAATATGCCTTTACTTCAATGAATATGCTGAAATATGAACATTTAATAGTTTCCGTGTGTTTACTGTGTAGAATAATTCTAAATGACTGGTTATTTTTTTCCTGATATAGAGGTTCTAATGAGCATTCATGCTCACCCAGAGGAGATTATCTAATCACATAAATATCCTATATATTTTGTCCAAATATTTGGATGCAGTTTGTGCTATTTTCAAGGGGGTTTTTACTCTATGTAGTGATAAATTGAAAAATATCTTAAAGTTGATACTTGATGTTTCAGGCTGGGCATGAAAAGCACCCACACTGTTACTGAATATCCTGCATATATAAGTCTGAAAATATTTTACTATATTGTCCAGTTTTCAGATGATTCTTTAATTACCAACTCCTACTTTTCTTCCAGATTTCCCCTGATTGAATGACCTGAGTATTTTAGTTTGTAAATTTGCTGCTTCTTGGCAGCATACAAGTATCACGATATTCCAAACATTTTACAGTTTTTCTAGAGTGCTGGCTAAAGGTCAGCAACCGACTTCAGCATGTATTACATCTATCACATAGTCCACATTACCCTTTTATTATACTACCGTGTCTGTTACCTCAACTAGCATTAAATGTATTAATTTTAATCTAGTAATGGCTTTGTACTCCAGTTTACTGCAATTAGTGGAAATCAGTTAATGCAAAGCACTGTACAGTATCTTTTAGCACAGCTAAATTTGGTCATCTACATATACTTTGCATGCCATCTTCAGTAATATACCCATCTGTAAATTCGGTACTTTTATTATATGTATGTCTTAAAATATAACATTCTTAGAACAGATCTTTCTGAAAACAATTTTCCAATAATCAGCCAGAGCTGCCAGAATCTTCATCAGCTGCAGATTTTCAAAGACATCACAAAAATAAGATTTTGAGGTAAACCAGGATACCTCATTTGCTGACTGGTGTTCATTGACCTTGTTTCGGATAGAATAAAAAATTCCTTGTTTTTGTTTATGCACCCTTCTTGTAGGAGCTAATTGGGAACAGGAGAAAAACCAGTCACTCTTTGGAGACTGAGAAATGAGTAGTAGATTAGTATTTCTGGTCTGGCTATGTGAAGTGATCCCTTGGCCTGACTCTCTTGGGTGTCAAGACTAGCAGGCAGGGAATTGTTTGTACAGAACCTGTTACACAGTTCTCAGTGCCTCTTGATCCTGTGCCCACCGGCTCCTGCCTCTATGCCTCTTGTAGGCTTTTCCTGCCCAAGCAGGAAGCTTCAAGGCAGTATGTACCTTAGTGCCTATGTATAGCTAAGAGACCCAAAGCACAGGCCAGTCAGTGTCCAATCAAATGTGTGGTTACGGCATCCTTGAAACACTTTCTTCATGGCCCATGTTTACACTTGTCACAGATGACCATGGTGGATCCCTGAATCCTCTCCCACATGTAATATTCTTCCCATACGCTTGACAAAGGGCACACTAGTTCTTCAGATTCCCAGTATTATCACGCAATCAGTATCATATAATCACAGAATAGTTTGGGTTGGAAGGAACCTTTAAAGATCACCTAGTCCAATGCCCCTGCCACAGGCAGGGACATTTTTCACTAGATCAGGTTGCTCAAAGCCCTGTCCAACCTGACTTTGAACACCTCCAGTGACGGAGCATCCACAACTTCTCTGGGCAACCTGGTCACACAGCCATTGATGTCTCTGAAGTGGATGTTACTTGCTGTATCTTGCCTCTCCTTTGCCATGGGCTCCATTGCAGAGGGGTCTCAGGCTCATGCCTAACTGAGCCTACAGGGAAGAGGGCTGTAGTAAACTTTAATTGTCTTCAGACCTTTGCTGTTATTAGAGAAGATATTTCAAAATGCTACTTTCTCTCTTCTACACCCTGTTTCACCTTGGTGCTATAGAAATACAAGGGCATAATTGCTTGCTACCCTGGTTCTCTTGGCCAGGCAGGCCTCTAGAGACATTTCATCCTCCCTTCAGATTATGGAGTTTACTCCTTCCCAGCACCCCTGAGCAGCAGAATAGCAAAAACATTCTCAGAGATCACATTTCAAAGACATAAGACATGACAGTCCTTTAGGGAGCAGAAATGCATATGTAAGTATCAGGTTGCATTCAGATGTCAAATATGGAGACCTGTTGCTCAATGAACGGTGTGCAAATAATACCTATATTTTCTAAATTTTACTTTCAATGCAACAGAAAATTGTCAGGCAAATCTTATGAATACTGAAATGCTCAAATCTGTTTCTCATGAAGAGTTGAAGTGTTAGTTTTTATTCAGCACATACTGATAAGTGCCAATGCATGAATAAGGACATCAACATTTGCTAAAATTCTTGTAAAATATTATTCTAAAGTATTCATGAAACTGTTTGTAGCAGTTTTATGTTTGACACAAAGCTAACAAGAAGATATGTTCTTGAATGCAGAAAAGTGGAGCATGAACTTCCATATATATTCAGCCTAACTGAGCACTTAACTGCCTGTTTGTGCTTTCAAAAATCCCAACCTGGTTGGGAGTAACAGGGGAAAAGTAGAAGTAAATTCTATCTGGCAATCTGTATAGCTGAATTCTCTGCTTTCTATGTTCTGCAGCCAAAGCAACCTCTGGGTATATTTTTCCTCATCCAAAAAAATCCTGTGAATATCATAAGACTTAACACTGAACTTACAAACTCATCTTCCACTGCCTCTGATTCCTTGAAATGATCTTACTCCATCACAGAGAAACTTTAGCATCACAAATTACTACTCCTTCTGCAGGTCCACATTAGTTTATCTGTCAGGAGGTTGAGTACATAGTGTAATTTGTACAACTAAAAGCCAAGCATTAAAAATAAATCTTTGCTAGAAAGCAAATTAAATCCCACAGACACAACTCAGTTCCCCAAATAAATGGTGAAAAATTTAAGCAGCAAACAGGGAAAGAGACAAGCCTAGTGTCTTCATTTGCTCCTCATGAATTGTTTGGCAAGGCTGCCTACAATAAAATGTTCATAAATTGGCTTTAGAGCTTGTATCACTTACACAAATTATTCAGCCTATAATTGATCTGGAATAAATGTGAGGATCTCTATACTCATGGACAAACCCTAGATAAATGACGCAAGTTAATTTACAAAATGACTTAACTTCAGTATACAGTTCAAGAGATTTATCTTTATTGGAGCTACTGTAACACTGTGAATGTTATTTTTAAATTAGCTTCAGGTGGGTGAAGGAGTGCAGAAGTCAGAGATGCCAGCAGCAGCACTTCCTGCATCTTCCCAAACGACTGTCTACAAAAGTTAAAGAAAAGCAACTGAATTGGCTTCTACAGGAATTTTACGAGGGACTGGTTATGCAAATCTTGGCTAGAGTGCAGTCTTACACAGCTTTCAGTCATTCACTGAATTATTCAAGTATATATGTGCAGTGTTTGTACTTGTAGCTACTACTGCTACTTGACCATGGCAAAGCTTTTCTTGATTTGACAGAATAGGCAAGAAAGGACCAGAGCTGAGGTAAAAAGTATTGCTGGTAGAACTCCACTCAGCCTGAATGTGTTAAGACTTTTAGACAGAAAATAAAGCTCTGTGTTCACGCTTTCAGTCCTTGATAAGAATAAGCACGCATCTCAGATTTCTTCTGAAGCAGAAACGTAGCATAATTACGTTTAATCCAATTGCTTTAGTGGCATCATATTTCATTTAAACTGCTGTAACAAAGCGTGTTTAAAGTCTTGTTTAAGACTGTGAGACTAGTAGGTTTTGTTGCTTTAGCTTCACAGGTGTAACTTGCAACTTATTCCACATTCTGCAAAATGGATAAAAAATATTCCCATATTTGTCAAACAGCTGGTGAGATTCATAAAATAAAAGACAGTCTATTTTAAACAATCCCCAAACAAAAGTATATTTACTTGTTTGGAAGCTTTGCTGTACAAGGTAAACTTATTGAACCAACAGTTGCTAGAAATATATTTTAAAGGCATTTAATTTCTAGCAATTATTAGGCTGATATAAATATTTTGAATTTGTATTCCTTTCACAGCTTTCTCTTTTAATACTTGGTTGTGAGACGAAGCATGGCTGATGGCTGCCTTCCTGTGGTAAGCTGTTTCAGCAGCAGCTAAGAAAATGGGAAAAGAGTGGGGCGTTGTTAGGTCCCACCTGAAAAGGGTGGGGGGGAGTGACTAAGATTTGCAAATACCCTCGGTATGGATTAAGGTGAATTATTTCATGGGTAAGCATGACTCCACATTTTAACGCAGTATCTCGATTGGTAATGTTTCCATTACATGTGGGATCCCTAGGTTCAAACCCTGGTACCAGAAAACCCCAAGTACGTATATCCTGAATAAAGGTTCACAATTCTGGGATATGCCATGTTTCTATGGTGTCCCACATTAATGATTTATAAATAATCATCTGTAAAAAATCATCAGGGGGTAATTCTCATGGGGTAGGGGATTTATTTTTCATTCATCAATTATACTATCTGGATTGGACAAAAAAATGCTTAAGGGATCAATCACATTCATAATGAGAGTGGTCACGGTGACCATAGACACCCCATTTGTCAGGAATTTGAATACACCAACCCAGAGATAACGGAACGTTATACTCGTGGTGTAGGGGTTCACTGTGAGGTGGGGGGTCCCACCAATGTACAAGATTACAAGGAATTTCCACCTTCCAGGGACACCACGTCCAATTCAGTATAAGGTTACAAGGGATCTTCACCTCCCACGACACAATTCTTCTTCAATTCTTCTGGGCTGCAAGGGCAGCATTTGTAGTTCCCTTGCAGAGCTGTTGCTTCCAACAGGTAGCATTCCACATGTCTCTCCAGGTTGTGTCAACTGGGAATTGATAGATCACTGAAGAGTGTATGCACCAAGTTGTCCTGCTATACTCTTGGAATGGGGATGAGTCAGCCCCCCACAAACATCTTCCCTTCTCGAGTGTATTTAGAACACACCTTTGGTTTAATGCTTCTAGCTTCAAATTTAAAATTTGTTGGAAATTTAGCCAAATTGATAGCAAATCTAAGACTCGCTGACATGGATGTGGAGATGTCCACACAGAGACCTTCATCTGTTCGATTCCAGATTCAGATAAAACCAGTAATCAGTTCCCATGCCAAGTTGGGTTGGTTATTCAAATTCCCGGTTGACTGAGACAAGATTGTACGTACACAAAGTAAGAATATAAACTTCTCCCACACTATCTTTCCCTAGTAAAGAACAAAAACAGGCCTAGTAATGATGCAAAGAATGACCCACTCAACAACTGAAAACATAAGTCCCACAGTGGGCTTTTGACGACCTGCAAAATATATACATAAAAGACGAACAATGATTAATAGGATGGGACAATCCATTGGGTATGAATTTGGTGATCCTGCCCATGTGCATCAGTAGTTGCCCATATACAAAGATTGAGTGGGTTTTTTAAGGTCAGGGTCACCTTCCTTTGTCTTTCCACACTTGAATGAACTTTTCTAAGGCCATAGTAGGCATACCATCCATTAAATCCCATGGAATCCCCTTTTCTGTTCCCTCAGCCCACAATAGGTTTCTCTTCACCCCTGAGGCTTGTGAGGGGGTCAGTCTTCCCGGTATTCTACTCTTCACACAGCAGTCTTTGATTTTGTATCTTCTCCCGTGATCCCCATCCTTCTACCATAGTTTATTAACTCTTGGGCTACCTCTCCCCAAGTTACGGGCCCTCCTCCCCAGGCCTGTCTCCCTCCTTGTGGGGCTAATGTGTCCCGCAAATGGTCTTGTAGTTGCACTGCATATAGTTTCAAAGAATAAGGCAGGCCCCGAATCAGGGGAGTCGTTCTATTGGAGTTAGCAATTAGTAGCACTAGGGAAGGCTGTTGAGGGACTGAACATCTATCATGCGTTAATTGAAGACAAGCAGCCTTCTGCAAACTTTCAGTCAAATGGTTTATAGTCGGGGTCTCAATACGTACTGGATTTCCCCTTTCCAAGGGGTCCAGACCCCCTGCCCAATAGCCAGCTCATTGAGTTAATGACCACAATTCTCTTGGGTCTTCAGTAGTTAGGAAAACCCCTGGCCCCCAGTATCCCTGGGCCTCATCGTCCAACAGCAAAACTCAGTTGCCACCGGTCAATGATACTCTCCATACTCTATCTCAGTTTCTTGAGCTAACCTGGTGTATTTTTCCTGGATTTTTGACATTTTGGCCACCAAGTATGCCACTGTCTGGGTAGCAACTTGCAAGGCTCCCCCACCTTGGCCATTATCAATAGTCTCTGTCTTAATTATGGCCTCATTCTTGAGGCAAAATATTTCTCGGCTAATTTCCAATCCCTTAGTCAAGTACAAGGGTCTTAGGTTCTATGTCTTGGCCAGCTGTGCCAAGCTTGTAAATCCTGGTTCATTATTCTGAACAGAATCAAGATATGTCCAATGAGGAAATCCTTGTGCGTCTTCCTCTAATTTGGACCATAAAATTTTTTCTTGGTCCAATTCATCTGACAGAGCCACATGGAGTCACTGAGTGGTTCAGCAGTCAGTTGGCTCTGCAGGGTTTTTATTTGTTCTTACAGGGATTTAACCATCTCATAATTAGTTTGTTTAATCAAGTGCCTCTCCCTCTGGGCCACCACTAGTGCTGCTCCCAACATAGCACACACCATGGCTTTTCCTTTTCCTGGTCACACCTTTTGTTCCTTTGCAAGTGTTGTAATTCTATCTGCAACAGCTTTTGGATCATGCCAACTAATATGGGCCCATGCCATTCCTGGTAGGGAAGAACACGCCTTATATTCCCTCAACTTTTCAATAACAGGGGAGCAGTCAAGCACCGGCATTTGCCAGGCAGCCATGGCTTGCCACTGCTCAAACCTCTCCCATATCGCTGAGATGTCACTTTCCAGCACCCCCCGCCCATACTTACTGGGTGGGGAGTTGGTAACCCTTCAGAACCTTCCAACACCAAGGGAATCCTGTCCGTGACACCAATTAATATGTCACATCCCACCTGAAAAGGGCGGGAGGGGTATAACTAATATTTGCAAATCCCTCAGTGTGGATTAAGGCAAAATATCACTCAAGGTCCATACATAAACATCAACTTTAATGGGAGATTTCTATAGAACAAGTATTCTGTACATGTTGGCCCTCCCACAATTATATCTACCTAAGCTATGTGGCTTTATGGGAAATCCCATTCCAGTGACTTGCATTTTGTCTCTGACACTGTTGACAGTACAGACGCCTGGGGCTCATCCCTTACAGGGGCTCCCATGAGCAATCGGAGCTGGTGGGTCAGAGAAGGACATCCAAAGATCCAAGATCCATGGAGAAAGGAGGTGGTGAATGAGGCTAGAGTGGGGAGGCACAAAGCGAAGAGAGCTAGCGAATGTGAATGCAGATTCACCTCTTGCCCTTCCAGGCACTTAATACAGTGTACAGGTGAGGACCTTCCTCCTCCTCCCTTCAGCAGCAAGAGGAGGAGATGGGTTTCCAGGCAGGGTTTTGGCTGAGGGCCTTGAGGCCTGCTTCTCCCTGGTGAGGCAGGGGGAGGCCAGGGGCCCCATTTCGGTCATGCAAGTGAGGTGGAAGGTCTCTGAGCCTATGGCTGGGGAAATGTCCAAATGCTCAGAAATTGTTTGCTGATTATGATACGTGAAAAATTCTCTGGGCTTGTGAAAATCATGGGTGTGACCTGATTACTCCAGCAAACCACACTGCACCTGAGACACATGGAAAACTGCAGTGGAGATTCAACTCAAACCAGCAAGTCCATTCCCCTGCAGCTAGAATTGCATGTCTACCAGAGGTACCCACCAAGGGTGCAGAGGAGCACCTAAGATCACCCACTTCCATCTACGTACCATACTCTAAAAATCTGTACCTTCCTGGAGACTGTTATGTATTTACCAGAACTTGTTCTTAGACCTGTAGGCTCTCTCTGCCTCCTCCCTCACCCTACCTTCCTCCTTCACCCAGCAGTTGAGGGGCTTGCAGGGAAAGATGCATGCATGTCCAACCTGTGTTCTCCATCTGAACGCAGCCTCCAGTTGGGGTCCTGTGATTTTCTGCTCAAACTGGGAATACTATGGAGCTTCTGGAGTGAAGCTGGACATGATCCCTTCTGCTTGTTCTGAACTTCTGATGTTTTTGAGACTGTGGCTCCGATGTGCATCTGTGTCAAACAAAAAGATTCTGTCACAGCATTTCTTTCCCAGCAATTTAACTCAGTACTATTCCATGGGCCCATGGAGCACAAGTCATTTCTACTCTGTTTCTCAGGGTCGAAGCATTAGGTAGCTGAACTCTGATTCAAAAGCAAACATTCAACTATATCTGTTCACCCTTTCATAGGGTGAAAACTACGTAGTAAATGAACTGAAAGGAATAAGAAAGACATTTCAGAGGATAAACTATTTCTGTTTGCAAAGCTGCTGTTTCTTGGCATAATATAGGTAAAAGAGCTGCTTTGCTGCCACTGGCTCATACAGAAATGTGGAGGGGACCATTGGTACGCTCATAACATCAACCTCATCTTTGTCTATTTTTCTTTTCTCCCCAGACCTTTTCCTAGAGGCAGATGGGACAGGCCTCAAGATTACTGCAGGTCCCCTCACTGTATTATGTGTACATACAGGCTGAGGCAAGAGAGAATTTGAATTCCTTGGTATTCATTGATTTCTCCTCTCCAGCAGAGCTGAACAGAAGTGCAGCACCTTAGCATTTGATGGAGCTCTGTATGGAAGCCTGTAAGATGTACATCATCTAGCCTGAACAATTACTGTCAACGCATCACAGCACCAAAATATGACCTTTAGTAGTAAACTGTATTATTCATGAGAGAATAAATAAGTTAAGTATGTCAGTCCAGCACTGTCCAGTCCAGTTCAACATTCACAAAACAGTATCAAGGTGTTATATTTATGAAAGACAATGCCAGATGTTGGCTCACCTGATACTAACATACATAAATAAGATAAACACCTTGTGTTTAATAAAAAAACTCCTAAGGCTCTGTTCTCAAAGGACTCAAAAACTGAATGCCACTTCTTTTACTAGCCAAGATGGATTGAAAGGCTGTGGATAAAGGAGATTACCAGCTTTTATTTCTACACTGATAAACTTTCAGGGCTTTGTATGTCTCCCCGCACTGTCATATTCCTGAAAAACCTGTTATGTTGAGATCATAAGCAAACTTATCTTGACAAAATGATTTCTTATGGGAGATGAGCGTATTGCTCTGGATCAGTTTACAGCTATTCTACTATTAGAGACAATCTACTAGAGAGAAGTTGTGTCATAACTTTTTTCCCCTCCTCTTTTTTTTGCTTGCCAAAGCACTCTACACTATACTGAATAATGGTGACATACAAAAGTAATTATTAACAAGCCCAGTTAGTTGATGTTTCAAAGTGTAATCTCTTTGATGCTGCAACAGGTTCTACTGCACTGGCTGAGGGAAAGAATGTACAGTGCTTATGCCAATTAATAGTGACTATCAACTTGCATATGATAATCCAAATTACTATAAAAATAAATAAAAACATCTGCATAATTTTTAATATATCTTNNNNTTTTAATATATCTTGCTAATCAGGCATTGTTCCCAATTTGATTAGCTTAATAAATATTGAAAAATGTTTGATTTCAGTAAAATTTTACACCAGAAATTTCACATTTTATGCCATTTGTACAATTTTAACCAAGTGAGACCAAATGGAATTTCATTAATTTTCAATGACTTAAGCTTCCTTTTCTTTAGAAAGTCTGTAACTGTATTCTTCCGAAGTTTTTTCTACAGACTAAAGTAGCTCCAACCAGCAAAGTCACTCAAAATTTAGAGTGATTCAATCTGATGAAATTATGACTGTCCTGCAAGCCTGATTCAGTGGGAGCTATCTTGGAAGATCAGACAAAGTCAGATCCAAAATAGGAGATAAGAACAGAATTTATTTCCAATAAAGTAGCAGTTGTGTGATACTTACATGCGTAGCTGACTGCTTTTTGTTTTCATTCTGTGTACTACACCAGTGAATTGCCCTCTGGATATTCCTCTCACAGCCCACAGACTAGAAAAGGAGTATACATGCCTTAAGGCTTACACTTCATACTCAGTTTTTAGACAACCAAAATTAGGTGAAGAATGTCTCCCTTAATGGGAAGAGCATAAAATACACAAATCAGGAGAAATAAAATCGTATAGAAGAAAGAATCAAACTTTTGTTCTATGAACCAACAATCAGAGCATCTAAAAACACAGTAGGAGTGATGCTTGTTTATCTGCCTGTTTATCTAATGTATTCAGTGAATCCTCAATTTGCTTATGTGCTACATAAAATATGAGAGAAGAAAGAAGCCTCTGAACTATTTGAGAGGTGAGTGGGTTTAGGGTTTATCAAGATTTTTTTTAAAAAGCTAGCTCTCAATAGGTAGGATTTTAGATTCCAGAAACATGAAGAACATTCAAAATT
>WEKW01003483.1:12231-23082 GCA_013389905.1 Sula dactylatra | reverse complement strand
CATTAGTCCTTTTTTTAGAATACTTTATTTTAACTTTAAAAAAAGGGACTATTAAAAGTCTCTCTGACTTGTAACTCACGGCACAGTTAATGCATTATCAAAAAAAGATTTTCCTTTCTGTGAAGCTTATAATAGAAACTGAACCTTATAAAACTTGAAAAAATCATGCCATGGAAGTTAACTGGATGGAGAGCATAGTGAGGGGGTAGAAGGAATGTTTTCGCTAAGTTCCTGAAATGGAAGTTAATAGTCCTAATAAGAACACTGCTTTGTGCTCATCACATGAGTATGTTCTGGCAGAGGAGAAAATATTTGGATTCAGAGACAATGGCAAGAGAAGAGAAGAGGAAAGGAATAGTGTGGGTCTAAATCAGCATGGGATGAATCAAAAAACAGCTCATTTAATTGTCTGACTCTCCAAACTCTGCCAGTGACATACAGAAAGAAACAGCCTTAACTTTATTTACAATGCCAAAAGGATAGATGCAGAAATTTATGGGGAAAAAATGAATGGGTCCCTTCCTCCAGCTTCAGACCTTCTAAACTGGAATGCTGGAGGCGTTCACACAATCCCACTTGAGCTACATTAAGCAGTCTCCCTGAGGTCCCTCGCTAGGCATAGGAGACTAGTAGTTTTAGTAGTCATAGGAGACAGGTAGTTTTCTGTGAAGGCAAGGCAAAGTGTTGAAGTTTGGTGCCCAGTTGACATGAGTCTTAGGAACCAGCTGTCTACCTTGGCCACAGCTTCTGATGGTAATATTCCTCCTCTGAATTAAAATGCTACAGTTTCTATATTACCTGTCATATCACCAGGCATTTTTGAAGTTAAATCACAGATCTTCACTACTGGGGTTAAAGAGTCAAACTCATGAACTGGATATTTGGGCAAACTCATCTACTACACAACTGTGGCATTGAATAGGAAATCTGTTAGGCATAATGACAAAACACAGCAATACCTCAGGAGCTAACAAAAAGCAAAAGGTTTAGAGCTCTAAGGCACTCTAGGCTATGGACACTATTAATCATGCTAAGAAATACACAGGAAGACTGACTTGGATGCACTGATGTGAGGCACAATCATACACTAAAAATGCATTAACATGACTACAGTTATGCCACTAGAGCTTTTTCCGGGGGAGGCAAGCTTTAGAAATTACTCCAGGACCAGAAAGCCAGGAGATGTGTGATCTGACAAATCAAGGTCTAGTAACAGCTACCTGCAGAATTATCAAAATGTGGGATAGACTCCTAATGCATGAGGACCATGAGTTCTATTTTATAATAGATGCCTGTCTTTAACTTGAGGGAATTAAATCAGCTAAAGCCCTAACTTCCAATCTTAGCCCACTTCCCAGTGAACTAAATTAATCTCAGCCTGCAACTGTCTTTTCAAGGGATAGCTTTGGCCTTCAATTTGTGCCATACTTGCAAAATCCTTAATAGAATATAATAAAACAGGCCCAGCAGAAGCTCAGAACTGTTGTATTAAAAAGTGTAGAGTCTAAGTTCTAGTTATACTTTTTAATGGAGCTTTCATGGAGTGAGACCTGTGCCAACAATATGTAATGATTCCAACACATGTACCACATGTCAAAGTCACTTTTAATCTACTTTGAAAGAAGAGTAGATGATACATTTTCATTCTATTTTCAAGTGAACAAAACCTGTGGCTGTGTCTTTGATCCGTTTTGGATCTGTATCACAGAATCACAGAATGATAGGGGTTGGAAGGGACCTCTGGAGATCATCTTGTCCAACCACCATATGTCCTGCAACTACACAGGAGACAGCATACATCCAGTAATAGCAGGATAATGAATATACTCTTAGGAAAAACATGAATATACTCTTAGGAAAAACACTGAGCTGATAAGAAGCATAAAAAACCCTTTAACTTTTACAATTTGAGTTGCAAAGAAATATTTCATAACCATGGACACATTTGTTTAATGTAAGGAGAAGATAATTTCTTGCACTGTGTGCCTGCAGACGGTGAAAGAGGGGCACAAATTGTTGTCACTTCCCTTGCATGGAGTAACCACGGCGTGCCTCACTGTAAGCAGGACCACAGGTAAGGGAGACCTTGTTCTTTTCTTCCCTAGCATGGACCCCTGCGTGAGGGTACGTCTCCCAGGGAGTACAGGATTCAAGAATATCTGTGTAGAATCTGCACTAGGAGCCTTCGTACGTCCAGTGACAGGCAAAGACCAGTTAGAGCAGCACACATTATCTGTTTGTGTTTGAGCAATACATTAAATATAACAGTTCACTTTTTTAATAGCAATGCTCATTTTGCCAGATACGTTTGTGACCCAAGAATGTGGTCTTTACAGTTACCTGTCATTTGCACTGCTCAGAATGCTATACAGATGCGCATTAGATATTTGTGACAGATGCTTGTCTGCCCTGTTTTCAAGAACTGGCAGAAACTCCACAACCTCCCAGGCAATCTATTCCTGCATTGCTCAAAAAGATGTTAATGCTTTGTGGTTACAAACTGCACACAGTACCGGAACACTGATGAATCCTGAAGGGTTATGTGAGATGTCTTACAAGCTACACCTCTCTTTATTTAATAGCATGGTGTTTGAATTTCTCATAACAATCTGATACTGTTGACTGATCTTCTGTTAATCCTCTCCCCTCCAATCATTTTTTGCTTCCTAGTCTGTTGTTACCTATCCTCTGTTTAGGTAATGGATGGTTCCAATTTACCTGCAGAGCTTCAGAATTCTCTCTATTGAATAGTACCCTTTTGTATATATCATCATCCAAGTCACTGGTGATTCTAAATAGACTAAGGAGAAGTCCAGGTGTAGGACATGTACTTTCTTTTGCATGACCCTCCAGGATTTTTACTCATGATAAATCCATATAGGTTGTTACTCTTTTCTCTGTTTTCTTGTAGATGACCATGAATAGCTTGGTTATTTGCTCCCATATTTTTCTGGGAATCTAATTTAAGCAGAAAATCTGTAAATCCACACATTGTTTCCCTATCTTTTGAAGACTGGCACCATGTTTCCCCTTATTCATCCATTCACTTTGAGTTATTTACAGATAACTGCTAATGGGTTGTAAGTTGTATTTGGCAAATCTTTGAGAATGACAAATGAAATTTAATACTTCCTCATAATTTGGAAATATTTAAGATGATCTATTCCCATTTAAAGCTGAGAACTTTTCTCTGTTGATGTCATTAATTGTGATAACACTATTTGTTAGTGAAAACTAGTGCAAAAGGTACTAAATGTTTTGGTCATCTTTATCAAACTCTCCCTGATAATTCTGACCCTCTGCTGAGCAGCAGAACAGGTCTTTTTTTCCCCTAATCTTCCTCCTAGTATCAATGCCCTTATGGTTTCTTGTTTTACCTGATGGAGCTTGCTTATTGCAAATTATTTGTTTCTTGAATTTTCCTGTTTGCTTGAATGACATATTTATTCTTGTCCTCATAATCTGCAGAGGGAGTCACCAGACATCACGACTTCTGTTTACTTCTGCAAGTGGCAGCTGTGAATCTTAAAGCCGCTGAGCTGCGTGGATATTTTTGTGTCACCAAGGCTAGAGGTTCACCTGTCACCATCATAGCATATTAAGCTTGATCTTAACAGCTTTCCTCCTTATCCTAATTGTAATATATGCCTTTTTTGTCAGTCTCTAACCTTTGGTGGCGATGTTGTTGTTACCATGCTGTGGAATGGAAACTTTTACTTCATTCTGGTTTTAGAGAGATCACTAGTCATATATTTTAGACCGTTGGAAGCATAGGAAATACCACTGGAATCTGCAGCATATCTAGAAGGAGTTCATTATACCAAACTTTTAAAATGCCTCTGTTACACTTCTTTAACATGATTCAAAACACAGACACCCCCATATAGTAGGACAGACCCTGCTGCAAAGTGACAGTGATAGCGCCATTTAGGCACCTAAGTAATTCTGAGGATCTGGACCCTGGGTCCATATGTTGATAAAATTTCCCTTCACTTTTTGCAGTAGCACACACACACCAAACCTCACACTACCAACAATCTGTTTGGCAAACTGTACTATTAATGAAAATTAAATTAGGCTGCATGACATTCAGCCACTTGGGATTTTTCCAGGGCATCAATTTAGCAACATGTGCTTTCAATCACTAATGTTCTGTTCCCTTGGAAACTAAAAAAACCCACAATCAATTAAATATAAGCTGCAGGTTTTTTTTTGTGTGTGCTGAAGTCAGAGTTCATTTTCTTTTTGACAGTTGAGGGCTTGCCTGTTATTTCAAACTTCATGCTTGTATTTTTCTGAATAACAACAGGCAGCATCAGGAGTCTGCAGACAATTCCCTGTCCAACATTGTGACCTTTCTTCACAGATTGTCACTGTTTGCTTGTCTCTCCTTTATTCCTGTTGTCCTGCATTGCCTTCCCTTATGCCTTCAAGCTGAAAAGCCTCTTGTCTTCCTTTCTTTCCCCCAACACCTTATGAGTATTTCTGCTCAGGAGACAAATGCGTTTAGAGCTCAGTCTGAAGGGAAACTAGGTCTTATCTAGCAGAGATTTGAGGTCTGTGGCCACACAGCTGTGGCAAGCCTAGACTTCTGTGAAACTAGACGCTTGGATCCAGATGGATTCCAGCTGTGTAAGTGTGGTGAAGCATCCAAGGTAGTAAGCCCTTGGCCAAGCACATTAGTTCAGGTGCAGCATTGGTCTGATGCTGCCAGACTGCATTTGGACATGAGCTGGCTTATGTCACCCTGTGCAGATGTCTCCAGTACTTTGAGTTTTGGGGTCAATGAGAGAAGGTTTGTCCACATTTGTCAGTGTAGTGGAACTCCAGCATGTGAATGAGGCAGAACTGGGTCATACAGGCCCAAAACTGTGACCTTTAACCCATCCATTCAGATGGTAGCTCAACTTTGTGGCTGCCTCAGTTTTTGAAGTTGCCTGGTCATCCCCTGATCATGTCCATGGCTCTCCTGCATAGCCTTCTTATCACAGAGCAGCATGGCACATACCTTTAGCCTACAGCCATACAGGAATCAAAAAAACCTAGGAATTATGACAGTTTCCCTAGGCGCTCAATTGATTAGTTTTTATTAGAGTGAACAAAGAAAATAAAAATTAAACACTAAAAGGCTTTTTTCCCCATAAAAGTTGAGAAGAACTGGTATAAACAGGGAAAAAGAGAAAAGAGGCTGTTATCAGCAAACTGTGAAAGTTCATGTTTGGGGCTGGAACAGGGGGCTGGTGGCAGCAGAGACTTATGGCATGGCAGCAATGATGTGGTGGTGTACATCTCTGAGGTAAATACAAGGAAAAACAAGCTAATCAAAAAAGGAAAATACCCTGGAGCAAGGGAAGAGATTAAGCAGAAGGAATTGTGAAAGCCTGTGATTTTCTCATTATTCTTGTTATTTTTATGTCTCTTTTTATTGTCCTTCAGTTCTTCAAGTCTTCTGCAAATCTTCAGTGAAATGTAAGATTTAAATAGTTGTAAATAAATGGAATTCTGTTCCCATTCTCCCTGCAAAACAACTCAAAATCTGCAAGAACATATAAACACAATCCCAATTTAGAGTTTTTTGAAGTGCCATGTTTTTTAAACTAATTTTATTACAGGGAGGGAGATGGTGGGCTGGCAAACAAACTCTTGACTCCTTTATTCATAAAAACTAGTGCCTCACAAATAGCAGTGCTCATGATAATGAAAGCTTGCACACACAGACACGCACATGCACATCTGGAAGGTGCTGAGAATGCAAAGCAGGGATAACAAAAGGAGTGGAGAGGAAAAGAAATGGAGGATTTTCTTTTAACAGGCTTTTACAGAAAGCTTATTTAATCTCATGCTTACTTCTAAATTAGGGGTGATTTGGCTGCCTCACGCAATGCAACCTCCAAAAATGTTTCCAGAATGTAGATTGTAAAGGCAAAACACACTTACTGGTACCGCCCCCAGCATCTCTCTCTTTGTTTAGGACTAGCTATTTTCTTTTGAGAAATCTGCCAGGTAATTTGTAACTTTAAGTGTGTGTTATCTTAGAAGGTGTCTTTGTTTCACATTTTGTTTTAGTAGTTAAGAACACTGTAGCACTTTTTAAAAGTCTCTGTAAATTTACTTTTAGGAACATATTCTTATTAATCAAAATCATCTGCTCACAGGCTGTTTTCTTTGCAGAATTGTTTTTGGAAGCTTAACAGTGTAATTCCAGGGACGATTCTGGCCCCAGTGCTTTAGAATCTGGGCCTGCAGGGGGACTTTATGTAGCTCTTTAGGAGGAAGAGCTTATACTGCCAATACATAGCCCTCTGTCAGAATTAGACCCCAATTCTGTAAACTACCTCTATTATTTAAGCTTCTGCAAGTGCAGACTGACATGAATATTAAACACTTGAATTCTTTACGCATTAAGGTCCCCAGAAGACCATATTTGCTCAGGACACAGAGGGCCAGAAAGACTCTGAATATATGGACCAAGTATGGCAGGCAATGACATGGGAGCAGAATCACAGAACCACTTAGGTTGCAAAAGACCTTTAAGAACATCAAATCCAACCATTAACCTAACACTACAAAGTCCACCACTAAGCCATGTCCCCAAGCATCACACCTACATGTCTTTTAAATACCTCCCAGGGATGGTGACTCAACCACTTCCCTGGGCAGCCTGTTCCAACACTCAACAACCCTTTCGGTGAAGAAATTTCTCCTAATATCCAATCTAAACCTCACCTGGTGCAACCTGAGGCTGTTTCCTCTCATCCTATCACTTGTTACTTGGGAGAAGAGACCAACACCCACCTCATTACAACGTCCTTTCAGGTAGTTGTAGGGAGCAATAAGGTCTCCCCTCAACCTCCTTTTCTCCAAGCTAAACAACCCCAGCTTCCTCAGCTGCTCCTCATAAGACTTGTTCTCCAGTCCCTTCACGAGCTTCATTGCCCTTCTTTGGATGCACAATCTATGTGGAGTAGATGCTGCTTGGAAAGCACACCCGGTGTGCCATGCAGCTCTACCTTGTATGGATTTCTCCATTCCCAGACAAAAGGAGGGAGTCAGCTGGACAGGCAGAAGAGTCTTCCTAAGATGTTGTGGTAGGCCAGAAATGGGCTAGTGTTGGTTGCAAAGGTGAGTAATGTTAATTTTCAGGGAGGAGGATGTAAATACAAAGCCTTTGATGTTACAAATCTTAGTGCATATGTTCTACCATTCCTCTGCCTTTCCTGCTGTAAGAAGTGAGTCCAGGTACTGGTGATTGCTGGTATTTTAGCACTAACTATTGACTTTGTGCTGAGAAGTGGTTAATAGTGTTATGATGTCTATGTCAAGGGATAAGTCCAGACATGTTCATAGTAGCAAGGAAGAGCAGGCTTACAGCTCACCCTAAGTACGGCTATATCTGCTGTCTTTCCCCTGCTTGAATGGGAAAATGATAAGCTTAGACACTCAGAAAGGAAAGTTGACCTTTTCAATATAAGTTTTGGTATTGAATTTTTAAAGTTTTTCTGAAATCTCAGAAGAAGCTACATCCTGGAGGACAATTTAGATTTTGTTAGGGAATAGAAAGCAAACCTACAGTACATCTAAAGTAATAAAATGAAAATATATATTTTTTAGCTTAAAGCCCTAACCTAAACTGTTAATTTGAAATGGAGATATTTTAGTGTGGAAGAGCAAATATAAGAGCAATACATGCTATAAATATTTTATCCTGTACGCCATGCTGTCAAATAAAAACAGAAAAATGAAGGACATTGTCTGGTTCCAACTGCTGACTCCACTTCTTCTGGAATAAAACAAAAATATAATTTGTTGATATATAACAGGCCATGTGTGATAGCAGCAGGATTTCAAAAGCAACTTTTTTTCTGAAAGAAATGTGGGAGTAAAAAAAAAAAACAAACCAGGCTCAGTGTTTAATTTAACATTTGAGAAGAAAATAAAAGATTGAAGGAGGGAAAGTGCAAATTGCTGGACACAAAGAAAGGTACAGTGTGGGCATAAGGAAATACATCAGAGATCACAAAATTTCAGATGTCATTCTAGCAAAGGCTCTAAAATATGGGGAAAAAAGACATATTTTCCAACAGGAAATTCTGATATGTTGAAACTTATTCCTATTCTGGGATGGCATGAAAAGGATTTTTTTTTTTGGGGGGGGGGGGGGGGGGAAGGGTTTTTTACAGGAAGTTTCTGTCCCATATAGTTGTGGACAACTATAAAAACAATGTGTTGTGAGTGACTCCAATGTCTCAAAATCTAGACAGAAAACAAAGCTGTTTCTTTTCAGTTTTGGTAGCTGAAACCTGTTTTATCTAAATACTTGCTATTAGCTAATAACTGAATAATGACACCACCCTTTTCAGGTACTAGAACAATGCATAAATCTAATTCAGAGTCTTCTGAATGAAGATGTAAACTTTTCAGTGCTTCCAGTAGGTTTGGGCTGTACCTCAGCACTATAAAGGCAATTGCCCAGAGCAGCACACTTGCACGAACTGCCCAATGACCCCTCTTCTTGCTTTACATAAATCACAACCCCACGGCAAGCCAGCTGCTGCTGGGGTGACTGCAAGAGAGGCAGGGGCATGCAGAGGAGGTTACTGCAGGGTACAAGGGCATTCCCACCAGAAAGAAATAGCTGCCTCATTCCCTGGCAGGAAGAATAGCAAGTGTGTCATTCATGTCACAGTAATGTCCAAATTTGCCTACATTGCTAAAACACCCTTAGCCAGCTTTGCCCAACCCTAATGTGTTAGCTGAAGAAAAGGTACTCTCCACCTAAGTGATCAGGGATGGATTCAGCTTTGGTGTCTAGCATGTGTGTGTCTGCTATGGTGGCTAGAGGCATAATTTCCCATTACAGAGAATAGCTGGAGAGCTTACTGAGCAGACTAAATGCAGGTGTCTAGTTGAAAGAGAGAGAAATTGCCTTCTAGACTCCGCTGACTCTGTTTACTAGATAACCACTGATTATATGGGAAGCCTGAATGACTTACCTTAACCTAAACAACTCTCACGTGTAGATACCAAAAAATTGATGAGATTAATTCTAGCCAAGATGTCCTCCAAATGACTACATAAAATACATCATACGTAAACTTTAAAACTGCATAAAGTAAAAATAGTTGAAGTTTCTTTGATTAGCCCTGTGGCTGCCCAGTGAACATTTTAGACCATAGTATTAAAAGCTCATTTAAAAGCTCAGGATTTCTTGAAAAAAACTCATGAAATGTCAATTTGTATCCTTCATCTTCATCTAAAACCTCATACATATAAATTCATGAACTGATCTTATCTGGAGACTTAAGAGTGGACTTCTGAATCTGAGTAGAATATAATGACAGTTTGCTAATATTGTATGTATTCTTGAATCTTGTCCTAGTCACCATCTTTTTGTTTTTCTTTACATCATTCTAAATATACAGTTACCTGTTCACAATGTGTCTCTGTGCAAAAAGGCTTGTTCAGAGAAGGATGTTCCTCTATGTTCTAATCGACAACAGATATAAACATATTATGATTTCTTTTTCTATAGAATTATATGTATTTTGGAGAAACAAGATTACTCACTTTTGCTTCTTTAGCAGTGAACTTTCTGTCTATGCTATAGCATACTCCCTGCATGGCTGTCATGTTAAAATAATGCCAAGAATGGAAGAGCAGCCATATCTGCAGAGCTTTTGGTGGAAGTGCAATTGTAATTTTTGATTGTCTCATTTAATGAACAAGTAGCAACATCTTGTTGCCCAGATTCAGATCTCCTGTGAGCAACATCTGGTCTTCTTTAGCAGTATATTGCAAAGGCCATTATTCAATCTTTTATATGTTAATGACTTTGAATGCCTTCATTTTTCTGAAACCACAAAGCTATACTTTTTTGCCTGATGACACTGCCATTTGCAGTATTGCTACTAATCCTGCCATGGCTACTACAGTAATATGATATAAGAGTGTTGAAATGAATTATCAGAAACGAAGTGCATGTAAAACCAAGTGTACAGAAATTGCTTTCTTCCCAATCCAACTTTAGCATAGCAGCTTTCTCTGAGGGAAGCTCCAGACCATTTTCTTTTTAACAAATGGCTCTGAAATAGGAGTTGAAAGCCATTTAAATCTGTGTTGTGCACTACACATGACATGTTGTATAAAGAATAAAAGCTTATTGTTATGCCATAATGACTATCTCATTAAAAATGGTTGGGGTACTGAGTATCTGACAGCTTTCACTGAACTCAACAGGTCAGATTCATTCAAGGAGTAATCCTGTGGTTGACCAACGTCTGTCAAACACTTTGTCACAGAAGACTATGGAGTTTCTGTATTTTGAAAGTATCCCTGGTGTTATGGGTTTATGAACACATTTCAAATCTAATATTGGAATACAATAAATTTTTCCTTTGGTCATTACAGAATGTGTAACACTAAAACTGTACGTTTGCAGGAAAATTATGCATGATGGACTGGGAGTTTATTTACATGGTGCTTATTTTAAACTAAAGTCTGTGAGATCTTATGTGGGTTTATTGCTATTTGTTCTGCAGTCTGTGCATTGTTTTGCATCCTGTGCGTCATTCCAAACTGAGCAGCCTCCAGGGGACAGTGCAGACTACTACTTTGTGTTGTCACCTAGTGTGCTGACAGGATGAAGAAAAATGTTTGGCAGAGCCTTTCATTGGTAACATATACTGATAGACATGAGTGTGTCTCAAGTCAAGCTATTCAACATTTAAATGTCTAATTAAATATAATTACTACACATATTAGGGCTGACAGTTTATGTTCTTTTTATAGGAAGCATTTAGTAACCTTTGTACTTTTTCTCATCAGTCACTTTTTGTTTTTCTAGCAATTTAT
>WEKW01003481.1:0-23201 GCA_013389905.1 Sula dactylatra | reverse complement strand
TGACACAGGCAAGTTGCTTCTTTAGCTGCAGTTAGAGTAACTGAAGCACAGAAGTTTGAGAATGCAACTGCGTCTCTAACTCGGAAAAGCAAAGAAAACAGAAGGGGTTTGTCTTTGTATATGCACTAGCCTATAGACCAATTGTTTCTCAGGTTCCAGATTTCACTAGCTTTTAACAAATCCAGAAAGTTCTTTTATATTACACTTGACAAGAAGTTAGTGTCTACGTAAGATACTAAACAGAGCAAATGCCCCATTTTATGTTAGGAAGCTAACTTAGATCCCATAGAACAAATCACACCTTTTCCAAGCAGTTAGCAAAACCCTGTATACAAAACACCAGTAGTAGAGTCTTATTCAGTCACGTCACCAACTGTGATTTGAATGACTCTTAGAATGTAATAAACTATTATTTGCTTTGGCAACATTTTGCAGTCTAGCATAATACGTTAACAAAAACAGAGGTAGATACGGACTAAATCTCAATTTACTATCAACAGTGTATTACATTTAACATACTCCAAGGGAAATGAAAATTTTATTTTGCAACATTTTAAAAAAATTCCAGCAATCTGAAATTCTCACACATCAGAAGCATATCAAAATGTATTGTGTAAACATTTGGCTGCACATTATAGGTACCTTATAGGTCCTTTCACCATTTGCAAATATAGTTTAAAATGCAAGAAAACTAGCGATTTGGATAAACTCTCTAGTTGCTAAAATTCTCCACTATTTACTGTTAAGAGATTAGAATTGTTGAAGCAAGTAGACCAACTTCCCACCCTCTTGTGTTACTTCAAGTAACATAAGGTCTCAAGACTTGCAAGAAGGTCTGAAATATTTGAACATTACCAAGCAATTGTTTTCAAGGCCAGCTCAAGCTTTCATAGAATATCCTGCCAAATACTAGAGCTCACAGACAAGAAACATGAAAATATTACAAAAATCCCCTAAGGAAAACACTTCAAAGGAAATGCAAAGCAAGATTATTTATCAACAGAAAACTGAAAAACAGATTTTCAGAATACTGTCCTACCAATGAGAAAACTTTGTCTAGAGAATGGGACCTTGCTCAAATTGAGCGAAGCAAGAACCTCCACTCACCATAAAAGCATATGTTGATCAAGGATTAAAATATTACTTTTGCTAAAAGTATCATTTTGTAAATTACCAATCATTTCTAATGAAGCAGGAGCAAGATGTCAACTTCATCTTTAAAAAGGTTTCACATTTTAAAATTTTGATGGTAAGCAGTTCTAGCTTATATTGTATTAGTATCCCAAAATACTCAATACCCAAGTGGTCCATTACCAAAAGCTACTTCTACCAAAAATTTAATTGCGAAGAACTTAAAAACTTTACTTTTGATGTAGTGAGAGTTGAATTAACACAGATGAAAGCAATGCATCAAGATCGATGAAGACTCAAGTTCTCCCACAAAGTGGGTACAAGAACTGAATATGAACTGCTCTGCAACAGTATTCTTCACTCATCACCCAGATGGGCCACCTGTAAGAGCTCTAATATGAAGACTCGTCTCAAACACAGAAAGCCATATAGGTAATGATTGTTCTGCCAAAATAGCCTCTGAGCAACCAGCTCCCAAAGTTATGGAAGACGACGTAATGGTTACTGTTTGTATGTTAGAACACCTCATTTATTCCATTCCCATTTAACAACCAGGGAGAGTAACAGATTAAAAGTGAGATTACAAGGAACAGCTAAGAATAAAGGCAGCTAGTCATGGAGTTGGTTTTGGGTGCAGGCTTCTTTGCTTGTTTTTTTTCTTTAAAGCCCTGAATCTCTGATATCTAACATGTTGCAGAACTTCTTCCAGTGGAAGACTGGTGTTGCTTCAGAAATGCAAGCAGGAGGCTTTCACAGTAAATGAGCATTCCACTTAGTCCAAGCAGTCCCCTGGAGCAGTGATATGGGAGAACCTGCCTCGGTTCCACCCCATTCCCAGAGGGTTAATATACATAATATACAGAGAACATTTGGGATCTCTTCAAGTGAGCTGAAGATTTGCATATCCTACCACACAGCATACATTTCTTTGATAAATGTGAGATTAGCTGGACTGCCTTCAAAGTGGTAGAATATGGTAGTGTTTATTTTATATTAAAACAGCATTAAAAAAACCCCCATCTGTTATAAAACAGAATTACAAGGCCATTGTAATCTCATCTCCAGATGGAACACAGGAAGTGTGTCTACTGCACCTGTTTATCAACTTAACACTGATTTTGATTTTCTGAGATCCCTGGATAAAATAGTTTCTAATAAATATTATTCCTGCTCAAGTTGGCATGTTTTTGAAACATCTGATTAAACCCACACACTCTCAGCAGACCAAAAGTGTCACAGGAAGAATAGGTTAGCTTACAATTGAAATTAAATATTTTAACTTGCTTTAGCCTAGGAATGATACATATTGATAGCTCAGCATAAACATGAACTTTGAACAAGCTTACTCTACTAAATGCTACATACTACCTAATAACAAAACACTGTTTATGTACAATACTTATTCAGAAACTAAATTTGCCTTTCCTAAAATCCATTATCAACAAAGAAAGAAAAGCCAGAATTTGAATGTGAAAACCCTGTCTACTTTAAAAGACAAAAAAGCCAAAAACTTAAGTCTGCATTATTTGACTTCCAAGGTGCTTGGCACCTGCAGTTTGTTCCCACCACAAGGTTGAGTTACTCAGCACTTCTCAGAGTTGGTTCACTTTTATTTACATGCCTAAGTACCGATTTTAAACTGAACTTTGGGGCTCCACATGTAACCTTTTCTAAAGCTGTTTTTGACATCTTACTGAAATTCTAATAAAACAGAAGATGATTTCTGCCTGAGATTATGACCTAAACTACAACAGATAAATTAATTATCATATACTGTTAAAAAAAATTAACAGAAGACATAATGAACCAAGATTTAACACACAGGTTCCCTATTTTAACTGCCTCAGTCTTTAACTCTCAGACCAGTTATCCTCAGGGTATTCAGCCCCCTGAGCTGGAAGGCAAGGACAGGGAGCAGAACAAACCCCCCAAAATCCAGGAGGAAGCAGTTTACGACCTGCTGAGCCGCCTGGACACTCACAAGTCTATGGGGCCAGATGGGATCCACTCAAGGGTACTGAGGGACCTGGCAGAGGAGGTTGCCAAGCCACTCTCCATCATTTATCAGCAGTCCTGGTTAACAGGGGAGGTCTCAGATGACCAGAGGCTTGCCAATGTGACACCCATCTACAAAAAAGGCCGGAAGGAGGATCCAGGGAACTACAGATCTGTCAGCCTGACCTCAATACCGGGGAAGATTATGGAGCGGTTCATCTTGAGTGAGCTCACCGGGCAAGTGCAGGACAACCACAGGCATCAGGCCCAGCCAGCATGGCTTCGACCAACCTTATCTCCTTCTATGAGCAGGTGGTCTCCCTGGCGGAGGAGAGAAAGGCTGTGGATGTTCTCTACCTGGACTTTAGCGAAGCCTTTGGCAGTCTCCCACAGCATCCTCCTAGAGAAGCTGGTGGCCCATGGCTTAGACAGGTGTACTCTTCAGTGGGTAAAAAACTGTCTGGATGGCCGGGCCCAGAGAGTTGCGGTGAATGTAGCTAAATCCAGTTGGCTGCCAGTCAGTGCTCCCCAGGGCTCAGTGTCGGGGCCGGTCATGTTTAATATCTTTACCAGTGATCTCGATGAGGGGATTGAGTGCACCCTCAATAAGTCTGCAGATGGTGTCAAATTGGGTGGGAGTGTTGATCTGCTCAAGGGTATGAAGGCTCTACACAGGGATCTGGACAGGCTGAGGCTGACCTCGATGGGCTGAGGTCAACTGTATGAGGTTTAACAAGGCCAAGTGCCGGGTCCTGCACTTGGGTCACAACAACCCCACGCAACGCTACAGGCTTGGGGAAGCATGGCTGGAGAGCTGCCCGGTGGAGAAGGACCTGGGGGTGCTGGTGGACAGCCAGCTGAACATGAGCCAGCAGTGTGCCCAGGTGGACAAGAAGGCCAACAGCATCCTGGCTTGTGTCAGGAATAGTGTGGCCAGCAGGAGTAAGGCAGTGATTGTGCCCCTGTACTCGGCACTGGCAAGGCCGCACCTGGAATACTGTGCTCAGTTTTGGGCCCCTCACTACAAGAAGGACATTGAGGTGCTGGACCGTGTCCAGAGAAGGGCAACGAAGCTTGTGAAGGGTCTGGAGAGCAGCTGTTATGAGGAGCAGCTGAGGGAACTGGGGTTGTTTAGTCTGGAGAAGAGGAGGCTGAGAAGAGACCTTATCGCTCTCTACAACTACTTGAAAGGAGGTTGCAGTGAGGTGAGGGTTGGTCTCTTCCCCTAAGTTACTAGTGATAGGATGCAAGAAAATGGCCTCAAGCTGCACCAGGGGAGGTTTAGATTGGATATTAGGAGAAATTTCTTCACTGAAAGAGTGGTCAGGCACTGGAACAGGCTGCCCAGAGAGGTGGTGGAGACACCATCCCTGGAGGAGTTCAAAAAACACGTAGACGTGGCACTTCAGGGCATGGTTTAGGGGCTATGGTGGTGTTTTGTTGATGGTTGGACTTGATGATCCTAGAGGTCTTTTCCAACCTTAATGATTCTATCAATCTATGATCCCCCAGTGCAGTTCTGCATTTCTTGAACAGAGCCCTTCCTAAGTAAGATATATGCTCTACTTCAACAGTGTACTAGATCTACTCTATCTCTTCAATGCTTTCAGCTCAGACAAGAATAGCTTACATATAAAGCCAAAATACAATGAAGAACAGCTTAAAGTATTTATGATACTGTCTGGTATCTATTTTTAGCAAGGAAAAAAATATCTTTGGAAATCCATAAAGCAAAGCTGTATACGTAGCTTTCTTCAGATAAGCATGCAAACTACTGATGACCTTTAAAAGCAAGATATTTCAGAGCACATCAACAACACACACATTTTCATATCAGAAAAAGGAGTATAAAATACATTTCAAATGTCAAATTCTGTAATTACTATGAGAACTGAAAACTTTTATAATTTTAAGAGAAAATCACTTAAAACCAAATCAATAGGTAAGTTTACAATAATTCTAACAAAGAGCAAATTGCTGTACAAGTTTGAGTTTGTACTGCACTCAGTGTCATTTGTTAACTACAATCTAATTTGCTTATAGCAGAGATGCAGTAGAGCAGGGCTTACCACTAGGCATTTTACTATTCAATTTAGAAACTAAATATCCTCTTACCTAGGACCAGTTACTGACATTACCAAAGAAAAAAAAAAACCACAACAAAAACACACATCATTAAAAGCTAGAGATTTTGAAGTTTTGAAGTAATAAGGAAGAGGGGGCAGAGCAATTTATTATGTCTTTACTCAGTAGTAAAAGTTACAGTTTTTGTTACACTGAGAAATTCTGTAAAATGAAGCATTTTCATATAGCTTTGCTATTTAGTGGCATTACATTTCTATTTTTTGTATAAAGGTTATTTCTGGAAAACTACTCTGTGCAAACAATATACAGTTACAGCCTCTCTACTTTCAGAAACACAGAAACATACACCATGTCAATACACAGGAGCTTCCTTGCATATCTCTGTAGTCACCACGGTGTACAATGGTCTTTCCTACAGACAAGGGGTACTATATTTTTAATAATAATCTGTGGCTTATCTGTAAATAAAGCAGCCTTTCATCCAGCAGGAGTGCTGGCTAAGGATGGGGGAAGCAATACTGCGCTAAGGCACACCCTGGGCTGTTTTCCTTCTTCCAGGTTGAGCTGTTAATGAAACGTTTTAAATGTCCTCACTGCGGACATTGTGTCAAAATACCGATCGTGCACAGAGGCCGCATCCCTGTACACCAATTCCAGAACTGATTTTGACCGTTAAAAAGAATTATTGCAGCTACCTATACACAGTAACCAGCTACTGGTAAGAAAAGTTGACACTGAAGTAGTTCTCAGAGGAACCAATTACAAACAAGTATATTGTTGAAATTGTTAAACTTCCTTCCTCCTCCTTTTATCTTTTAGAGAAGTCACAGATGAGTTTGCTGTAAACCATTACATACAGCCACTGAGAATCAGAACAGAACCAGCTGCAAGATGGAGCACGGAGCTAGGTTCCTTGAGGCTGTTTATTCTCCTTGAGGCTGTATTTTTACAACTCTACATTACTGTTCCAGTAACTGCAGATCCACTGACAAAGTTTTTTTGCCACCAAAGCGATAGTAAAATGGACATGCTGGAGTAGATGTTCTCTCATGCGGGTTATGTATAAGCAGAAAGTTAGTCTCACCTCAGTACGTTAAGTTCTCAACTTAAAACTGTTTCCACTCTGCAGAGCAGCTGTAAAAATACCCAAAAAGTAAGTACAAGCACCTATACTACCAAAAGCGTGACCGTTGATAGGTCTCTACATGATGTTTAAGACCAAGTACACCAGCTCCCTGGAACAAGTAGGTCAACTACACTTATGGACAATCTGTCAATGCAATTTATGTATACAGACTTCTCCATCAGTTCTAAATGGTCTTGAGATGTTTTATTCTATTTGTCTAACTAAGCAGATCAAGAGACTTTCCAACTTACTGTTCATGGAAATCCAACATTGGTGGCTCAAACCGGAGGGGTCGGCAATTTCCCCGATACAGGGATACACTGCAAGAAAAATTAAAATGCTGTTAAAGATACTGTTAAATGATACATTTTTACTTCCTTCCCACCTCAAACTGCCCTTTCTTAGGAAAATATTCATTAATACTAATAACAGAGCTACTAATTCAAAAGAATAAACAGCCTGACAAACTTGTCCAGTCAGAATATCATAATTTTACCAGCCATTTACATCAATATGTGGTGTCTCCAAGAAAGATTACCAAGATTACTTATCTTGGAAATGGCCATAATTGAAGTGTTAGTTTTCCTCTATATAGTGATGGCTAAGTGAAACAGTAAGCTTAAATAGGTTTATATCATCTTCCATAGCAACATCCAAACACCTTCCTCAATGTGTAACGGTAACTTACATACACATCTTGAGTTTCTCTAGCTACATCTGTACTAGTCCATAAAGAATCTTGGACCCATTTGATGGTACCGAGGCCACATGGGAGAAAACAGCCTGAGTCTATACATGTCTAAAAACTCAAAATCTCCAGAAGACAGACGCTCTGCTCTAGAAACATTACTTAGCTTTGCCTATACTAACATCCCACTGGGAACTCTTTAGGAGAATGCTAGTAGATGAAGACTAAAACTTAAATGCCACTCAAACAATCCAGCAGTGAAAACAACAAAGTATCTCGATACATTCTCTACTACTCCTTATTTTACCAGTACAGTTATACAGAGCACAATCAATAACCCACAACATAAGTTACAAGAAAAAAATACAAAACAGTTTCATTGACTGAAACATTTTCTTATTCAGAATGATGTGATTGTGATTACACTTAAGTATCTCTGTAGTTCAATAACACTTTATTTTGGGCTTAGTAAAAATCATATTAGTACAACATAAAACAGGGAGACAACAACGTAAAAGAAAAAACCAGGAAATGCTAAAGGATGGCTCAAGACCAATGGCTTTCCTTTTTCTTTAAATGCTTTTGTTACTGATATTAAAATAGCACTCGTTTTAGATCCTTGTTTTCTGACTTTGTATCAGTCCTAGATGCCCAAACACACATGTCCTGGGTAAGCAAAGCTGCTCCACAAACCCAGCCAGGGCAGCAGAACCACCCAGTTCTGTCTCAACAGAGGGAGAACCCAGGAGATGGAAGATGCCCTCAGACAGGCACTGTGGCTCGCCTTATGAAAGCTGAGGCCTTGAACTCAATCAGCCTAATTCTGTCCAGCATACTTCCAGGAAAACTAATTATTGATCAAATTCAGATGTCTTTCCATACTCCAGAACCACTTCAGCAAGGAAGCTATTTACAGGAGTAAAAATTTAAGAATAGGGTATGAAACCTTAACTGTATTCTCTAATGGCACAGATCTGGGCAACAAATATAACAAATAAGTATAACAAATCAACAGCTTTTTTAAGAAAAATACAATATCTTAATGACTCACTCTAATACTCCATAACCAAATCTTCACACTTCAAGTATAACACATGTGTAATAGAAAGATCTATTCATGCTGATCAATTTACAGCTGTCTAAGTTTGGATGTTGAAGCACCTTCAATACTACTTAGAGCTTAGTCGATAAAAATAGCTTTATCCACATAATAAAACACTAGTGGGGCAAGAGTAGGCATAGTACAGTCAGCTTTAGTGTATACTTACATATGCGTGTGTGTGTATACACAAATGTATACAATGCATGTGTGTGTATATAGATCACAAAACAATAGAAGTGAAGCTGTAAGACATACTAATAGGAAGAACTGTATTCAGATCTACAGAAAATTACAATTATTGCTACTATTAAGTGCTGCTGTGACTCATTACAGTTGTTCTGTCAATTTCAGAACTCTGAACAGTCAGCCAGCACCTCTTTTTTTATTGGTCATTATTGGTAAAAGAACATATCAATTCCTTTTATGGAAAAGTTATCAGAAACATTTAAAGTATTTACAAAAAGCAATAACAGATCTTTATTTCAAATGCATTGAAAATACAGTCAAGAGTAACTTGACCTAACTGGAACAATCAGGACACACACAATTCTCCACATACATGAAGAGTTTAAGCAACATTTTCTCAGACTTGCATAGCTATATTATTCTGGATAGCCATTTAGACAACACAGAATTTATACATGGCTAAAGTCTGGTAAAGGCAGCCACATCATAATGAATGCCAACTATTATAATAGAAGCAACAACTGTAATAAGATTCAAATGGGAACAAGCAATATTGGAATTCCCAAACTTTGCCTACTGAAAGGCCCAACATGAGTCAACTTGCAGCAGACTTACAAAATGATGATAATGTCTGCTCTGTTGGGCACTTGCTCACTGAAGGCTAGATACACCCATGGGTAGGGCAACTTTACAGCATAATGACATTTAAGTTAATTGCTACTGTATGCATGTAGACCTACAGCTCCCGGTCTTATACCGGAATTTAAACACTTTTCCTTCCCTACCCGTCCAAGTTTTCTAACTTTCAAAGTCAGGAAGAAAAACATGAAAACAAAAAGATGCATCTGAATGAGAGAGGGCTACTGACATCTGCCAACAAGCACCAGCAGACCAAGAACTGGCCAGGAATCACCTGAACCTATGAAGTTTCAGGAACAACTTGAGTTCCTGTCAATGATTTAAGACGGTCCCAACACTTTTTCCCTTCTGCAAGAATTTTGATTTTAAAAATGCGACTTGAGAGTGAACTACACCCAGTCCCTGACACGATCATTACCCTTGCTGTACCATCCACTCTGTCATCCAGGTGAGAGGGCATTTACCTCAACTACTAACTACTGTACTGCTACTACCCAGAAGCAGCCTACTACCAGATGCAATTCACTGAAGTGCAACTTCACGTCTCAGTAAGGTTAGTCACAGATGCAGTTACAAAGATGGTCAAAATATCAATGCCTGGAAAGACTGTAGGTGATATGGACGTCCATCTGTGCTGAGACACAATTTTCTTCTGTGTAAGGAGATTCTGCAGCACTTCTGTAGTGTTCTGCAGTTTAATCACAGAGTACTAGGCACTCTGTTTTAAATAATCCATGCACATCTCTGCATTTGGAGATGAAGAGGATGCTTGCCAAATACAGTATTTAAAGATTTCTGCAAAGTTGGGCAGTAACTGTTTCTCTGTGTCCTCACTTTACCTTTCTAGCTGTTCTGGGATTTCTGGAGGAGGTCTGTGCTCTGTGGAATCTTATCTGTACCATCTTTAATTGCTTCTGTGGAAAATTCAAATCTAAGCATTACTCTGCATGTATTTTTCCCACATTACTTTACCAGTTGTTTAAAGGGTTTTATTTCCTCTCCTGTGCCATAAATCATCAAGAAATAGACAACGGCATTAAACTGTCAAATAGCAAGAGATCTCATTATTTTATTTAGCAACACAAACTCTTAGAAAGACACTACTTTGTTATTTCTATTACCACAAAATAGAATGAAAGTGTGTCCAAAAATAACCATGTGAATTTTTAAAATGACAAATAGGCAGATACCTCACAGTGGGTAATTTTTGTGCCAGAACGTCCTTGAAAGAGCCACCTCAAAGACCGAACATTTTTGGCTAAAAAAGTGAGCAACCAATCACATTTCCCTGATTGCATCCACGAGTTGTTAATATTTAAAAATAAGACTGAGCTGCATAATTCAGAAAATGTATTTAAATTTTTACAGTTAATATTATTTTAGAAATATGGGTATTAAACACAGCCTCAGTGAGAAAGTGAACTCCCACAAAACATTTGACCACTTCGGTATCTGGCAGTAGCTACTGCTATAATGATGAATAAAAAGACTAGCAACAAAAGTTTTTCATAAACCACACCCAGCTCGCGGTTGGCTCAGTTATGCCAACATTAACCCTGTATCAGGAAAATATACTTATTATATCAGACGTTAAACTTCAAAGCTAATGCTTCCTGAGGGGGTTGTCTGGGGAAAGGGTGGGGAGAGAACAGGGAGAAGCTTCAATAGATGCACTGTAACCTGACACAGGCAAGAACAAAACAAATTTAATGGCTAGTTCACTTCCCTCCTTCCAATTAGTGTTAAAAAGCAGATCAAAGAACTAAATAAAATAGGGAAGAAATATCTGCAAGCTATACCAAGAAGATATTATAATCTCTAATAAGGACAATGAAAGACAAGTCATGTAGAGAAGTTAAGCATGCGGACCAGAAACCTAGAGTTTTTAGCAATGCCATTGAAAAAAAAAATCACCTAGAAAAATACTGGAAAGAAGGATCCAGGTAAAAACAATAACGACAGAGAGAGAGAGAAACAGACAGACACCATATTTGGTATTTACTTTGTAATATGGCATTGAAGAGTTTGCGATGCAGATCTTTATCACATTGCGATTGAACCCCAAATAGGCCAGTGCTCTGAGGTGGAATGGACTATTTCTCCTGGCAAACCTGGAGATTTTTCAAGTCTGTAAACAGGTGTTTTATTAGAACACACTCTAGAACAGTAAAATTTCAAAGACAGAAAGCAATCTTCTTAGGTAAGAAATTAAAATTAAAAAATCCTGAAAGTATATCTAATCCATGGCTTCAGTCTCATTCTCAAGGACCAAATTCAATTGTTTCCTGGGAGACAAAAAAATTGTACATAATCCCTGGGTCCCAATAAAAGCACCTTCTTTCTGCCATTGAGACTCAATGATTTAAACAAGATACTATTCCATTTAAACTGTCTCCATAAAGTCTGACTCTACCCAAGACATAAAATGCACTAATCATGGATCTCAGAAGTTCAACTATCATTCCGAAATTCACATTTTCATAGCTGCAATCTGACCGACATACTGCAGAGCAAAGCAACAGCTGTTTAAGTTCCTGTCCACAGCTGTGTCCCCTACCATTCTGCAATCCCCTAACAGCCCATGGAAGAACGCAACAAATACCCACAGCAGAACAGCTCCAGTTCACAATCCATGTAACAAACCCATCACTGCTGGCAGGATAAAATACATCACTAGACCACGAACTGCAGCAGCTGGGCCACAGGCACACATATTCCCTTCCTCTGTCACAGGAGAGAGAATCCTTGGCAGGAAGGACAGGTAAACAACAACTGGGGTACCAGCATCTTAAACCACTCATGTTGTTTGTGAGTTATGAATGACCAGAAGTCCAGCATGAAATGCATGTTCTGCTTGCTTAATCCAATGTTAACAGCCAAGTAGAAAACAAATAGTTTAGTAAAAGCACAGGGTGGGAAGTTTAATTTGAGGGACTTCATAGATGAGAAATAAATGGGCAGAGGTCCTGAAGGGCAGACAGGAGCCTCCATTGCTGGGGAAGGGGAAAGACAACAGATTCAGGGAAGGTACAGCACCACAAAGTTTCAAGTTTTATGCAGAATGACTAGGCTAAGCTTTTTACATTAAAAAGCAAATGAGATGTTCATATAATACAAGTTTGACAAAATTCACATTACCATAGTACACAAATTGTCTCAAGCTTCAGATCAAAATATGAAGTAACTGCCTTATTTCAATACATAATATTAACTCTTCTCTTTTACATTATCATGATAAAGATAATGTGAATTTATGTTTTAATTTCACCTGGAGTGAAAGATCTGCCACATCCACAGAAGATTCTTCAGCACCTACATGTTCAATCTTTCCCCTTGAAACCCTGAATTCCAAGTATACTCAGAAACCTCGTACTAGGTAAGACAAAGTCTACAGTATTTTCTTAGAATTCAGGAGATTTACATTGCAAGAATTAGGTCCATATCTAATCACAAGACAGCAGAGACTGGTGGCAAATGATACAAATAGGATCAAGGCTTTTAAGTGTAAAATTAAAAACGTTGCTTTTTTTCCAGAGATTTTTCAGAACTTGTTGCAAAGAGAATGCTCTTAAGCCCATGTTTAAGTGACTATATACATAGTAAAATAAGGACCTTTCATAAACCCATCTGAAATGCAAAACGAATAGTCTTTTTACTAGATTTCCTGGGAGGGAGATGGAAACAGCCCGTGGAAAAAAAAAAAAAAATCTAGCTGTATTTACTGAAAATAAGCTATGCTTTACATGACAGTTTATTGAATGCTATTGTATAAGAAACAAGCTTCATTATTACTGTTCAATGTACTCATTAAATACACAGCAGTATTTGAGGAGTCTCCAGAGAAAAATTAGGGACCAGAGAAAAAGAGGCTACTTCTTTTCCTTCTCAGATGCTATACATGCAAAGTTCTTGGATAACAGATTATGACTTTGGAGGGGGGGGATGGGATGATGGGACAGATGGATGGGGAGGTGGGGAAGAATCTATCGAAAGTGACACCATAAAGTTTTTCTTCAAAAGGACGCAAGCAGGTAAGCAAACCCATTCCTTTCTCAAGAAAGCTTCAGTAAAATGACAAAATTACATAATTTGTATTTGATCTTGTTTACAATAAAACTTTATTACTTCTATGAAAAATATCACAAATCTCGCAACAGGATGGCTGTGTTAGACTTTTAGAAAATCATGCTTACCTTTTCTGTTGATATGAACTGAGGCCTATAGTTGTCTCAGTCTGTAAAAGAAAAAAATAATTTTAAATTTAAGACACTGACAGCATTATACTTCCCATGGGGGGGGGGGGGGAGGAACCAACCCAGTGACTGTAAGAAATTAGTAGATCAGATCTTGAAAGACAAAAGGAGAAGTTCTGATCTGGAGCAGAAAATGCAAATTGGCTTCTTCCAATTAATCACCTAAAGAAATTAAGTCTCTTCTGAAAGACTGTTTGGCCCTAGACAAGAACTGCCGTCAGTTCCAGTGGTAGGAACTCCTACAAAGTGTAAGACAAGCAGCAACTTAAAAACTGAGAGGAGGAAAAAAGTACAGGAAATAACAACATTGTAGGGAGCAAAATAAAAACCTAGCATAGATGTAAGAAACAAAGGAAAGCATATAGAACAAGTAACAGTCAAGCAATTATCTCAGTGGTGTAATTTAACGAACTAGAAAATGAAGAAAGCTATAATCTCCATTTGATTCGGAAACTATCTCCTCCCCCGCTAATGATCTTCTAGCCTCTACTATTCATACCTTTACTACCACTCTGCTAGACATTACAGTTAATTACCTGGAAACAAGGAGGTTAGGTTGCCTAGGAAATTCCAACTAGTTTACCCTTCTCTAAGAAATCCCATCTGGTTTAGCAGGCTGGGTATGAAATGCTCTCCTGATGCAGCTAACATTAACACATATCTGACTTTGAAAACTTCTGTCTTCCCACAGGATTTGGGGATCAAATTGAGGATTTCAGTCCTTCAAAGGCATTTTATGGCCAAGACGAATATTTATCTTCTGGGAGCAGGAAGAAAGCTTACAGATCTGATAAAGTCTATGATGCACCTTGGCTCATCTGACACAGTTCCTCTCTAGTGTAAGTTCTAGTATAGTTTGTCTGCGAGGGGAATGCAAATTTTTCATATCCTATTTCAAAACTAAAATCAAGTCCTTTGGCTTCTTTCCTTGTTTTTCCTAAGATAAAAGTATTTTTTTCTTAAAATATTTTTTTAAAAAATTGTTTACTTAAAAATTCTTCTAATAAAAGATTCTCTATTTAATTTTGCTTTTTGGAGACACTTCTTTGAAATTTTATAATTACTACTATTAAATCACTTAGGCCACAAACATTAATGTTTGATTCATGTCAAGGATCAGTTCTGGACTGGAAATCTAAGTAGTGTTTCAGATTTAAAATGAAATTATTTGGTTTATTGACCCTCCAATTTGTATCAAACTAAAGAAAGTTGGAAGTGTATTATTTACTATTGTAAAGCAAAGCTAATCCACTCTAACTTGAGGATTTATTTGCAATTTTAAATGTCTAGGCATAGCATCAATTAGCTTTTTTGTTTTAAAACCTTTGAAATAGCCGGGCAGACTAACTTGCTAAAGGGACGTTGCAGGAAGAAGGGGTTCACACGAAATTACGCTCTGCAGTACAGGACGATTAGTGCAGTTTTTCCTCACTGAACAGAATGCTAAGAGACAAGGTAAGTTGTTTTATATTGCCAATTTTATTATAATTTAAAAATCAGCAAATTTTCATTTAAACTCAGGAAGCTTTCATAAAACTTGTGTATTACATTTGTACCATAATTAGGAAAACAGGGCATTTCTTATTTTTCATTAATACACACTGGCTTGTAAATGTTTCCATTAAGTTTTCCTAGCTAAGGTGTACTACTCGCACACTGATAAGCTTTTAGTTCAACTTCTTAATTTCTGATGTCACCCCATTTTCTATTTCCAGTAAGATATAAGTAAATACCTACAACCTGTAGTGAATTGTTTTACAGTAGTATAAGAAATTCAATTAAAATGACAAAAGAAGACATTTTAAATCAGTTTTAGTCAATTGATGAAGGCTTAAGGTACAAAATGTTTTGTATCTAAAAATTCCTAGGAAGTACTGCCTAATGAGTCAATTGATTAACTCTGAAATCTAAAGAATTTAATCAGAAAAAACAGATCTCTGCCTTCCATACCTTATTTTTTCCCTCAGACTGGAAAGGTGAGAGCAAACCTTCCAGATTTAAACGGCTACCCATTAATTTCTCAACTTAAAAAACAGATAGGAAATTGAATCAAAGTGAATCAGCTGAAAATATTTTCTCTCCATCCAAAAAGGACTTGTGCTGCCAAAAGCTGGTTTCACACTTCATACAAGCACTTGGTCAAAACATTAAGGCAGTGCGCTTTCCTCTAGTTCACAACAGCATGATTTTATAAACTCTGCATGTATTGCTTAAGTATTTTTAAAATGGTTTTAATAAGCTTTGAACAGCTACTTAGAATTACATATGCTTAGTCTTATTATCTACTTTTCTATCATAAAGCTGACAACCATGAATCACTGTCTACCTTTCCAATTTTATTTTTATTTTTTTATTTTAAACTATGTAACTACGCCTACAGCTTGCAGATGTACCCATGCGCTCTACAAGCACATCAAACTACACCTGGCCCTGAGGCCTCTGCAAGAGGTGCTGCACAGCCTGCTCAGTAGATACAGACTACTGCTTGCTTATTACAGACTGAACCGCCAGAGTTATTTGACTACAACTGAGAGGCACACTGATCTTCACCACAGCCAGCTACCACTGATCTAGGCTAACAGACAAACTGCTCAATAAGTCTCAGCATTTATGAGCTTTCTGCACATCTCTGAGGCACGTAGCAAGTGGTACACTCCAAGTGTTGATGATAAGGAAGTTTTGGATCCGAAGATCTATGCAATACCATCAGTAATGCAGATGTACCCAAAAATGACCCAAATCCACTTTAAGTGTTTTCTCTAGTAACTGAAATCATCTGCTGTTCCTCTGTACTGAACAACTGCGTATACTCCTCTCTTTTTTGCTACAGCACAGTCATTTAAAGCCATTCTTCTGATTTCACCAGTTCCATTCTTCCATGCTGTGCATTCACACCACTGACTTTCCTGCCTACTGGAGGGAGACAACCAAAAATTGCTGAGACAGTGTTCCTGTGTCATTACCAACACTGTCCCATCCTTGACAATTAGCTTTGGCTCTAACAAGAGTGCATGTTCTATTATGTTTTAAATTATTCAGGAGAAAAAGTTGTTTGTTATCTACACTCTTAAGCACTGCAACTGGCAGTCAATACCCCTATTGTTAGTCTCAGTCTAAGACCCCACTCAGGCCATCTTTTAGACAGAGGGCAGTGGAGATCAAATTCAGCTCCAGAAAAATACAGAAACACATGGAAATACACATCACTGACAACAGCTGAACTACTACATAGCCATGGCTGTAGTTAACTGTTGGGAGATAAGTTCTCTGGCTGAGCATACACTCAAGTTTTCCCTCCTACGTTCTGCAATTACAGATTTGCTGAATCTGAATTTGCTGAATATGAAAATATTAGCCTAATATCTGTACATAAAGTTTAAAAACACAAACTACTTTGGTAGGATATCATACATCTGAAACATATTTAAGAGCAAAAAATCCAAAGATTCACACTTATAAGGAAAAGCCTGGCTTTTGCTTTCAGATGTCTGTTAAATACAGGCAAAACGACAAACTCATTTCAACGACACTTTTTGTGTTTTGAGCAGGGGGTTGTTTGCTTTTTGGTTTGTTTGGGGGCTTTTGTGGGTATTCTGTCCTGTGGGTTTTGGTTTAGGTTTTTTAGAGTGGGTTTTTTTGTTTGTTTGTTTTTAAATCAGGGTCAATCAAGAGCAAAGAAATAGCATACCAACTTCAGCACCTCATCACCATAGCATCATGGAACTAAACCAAAAATAAATCTCATGTGGCAGTTTCTATAATTACCACTCATTTTTATTACATGTCAATCTTTAGAGTCGTGCAGTAAACAAAAACATACAAATGTGTTCAGTTACATGGTCTAAATACTTTTTTAAAATTTGATCTTCAAGCAAAATTATGGACCTATTGTGCTGCAGTCTGGCGTGCTATTTTTCCTGTGTGACTACACAAAACTGTCAAACAAATGCTGAGAACTAAAACCATGTACCAGATCAATCCACTATTTAAATTGTAAGTTTTATTGAATACTGCTGGTTTATCAGGTAAAGAGAAATAAAATATTGCTCTTTAATAAATACAGTTTATTCTTTTCTCTTGTAAAGTATACATATGTAATAGAGCAGCATTAGCGAAATATGAATATTTATAGGAAAATTTTATTAAATCTTATCTCTATGGGAGAAGTATCACAAATAAAATATTACCTTGCAATGTACAGATCAGGAAGAAGGCTGCATGTGCACACCATTAGTATTTCAAGAGACATAATAGGCTAAGTTACAGGGAAAAAATTTCAATTGGATTAATTTCCTGATCCCACTGATGGCCTAACAACACAAACTAAGGTCAGCACAGAAGAAACAGTAGAAATATTCAACTGAGGGGAAAAAAGAAGCAGGAGAGGGAAAAATCACCCCTTTTACCAGTACTGGGGTTTTATAATCCTTCCACCCAAAAGGCTGCATTCAAGTCTTAGATAGATGGGTTTTGGGGTTTTTTTTGTTGGTTTTTGTTTTGCTTTGTTTTTTTAATTTAAAGATAGCATATGCATTTAGGCTGTTGCTACTAACAGTTGCATGCCTTAATTTACCTCTTACATAACCCTAGAGGGATTAAACTATAAACCAAGGGGATTTCAGAATAAAGACCTTGAGACAACTTGCACACAGTGAGTTAGAAAATTTGAAGGCAACCAGCCAGCACCGGTTTCAAGACTTCAACAATCTCTCTTCAAAGGCTCATACCCTCAAGAAAGATTTCACAGAGAATCTGTACTTGAAGCACACCTTACAGGCTCAATATAGTTGTGGAACAACACCAGATGCCAATCTGGTGCACATGGAGAATCAAAAGACAGACCTTTCAGTCTGATGGCTGTCTCTAAACACATACCCATGGTNACAAAAACCCTAAACAAAAAAAAAAATCCCAACAACAACCAAAAAAAAAAAGTTAATTTTAATGTCTCACCAGTTTGTTATAATAGCTATTCTTCACTTCTTGGCAAGAGGTCGTATTACCTAGCACTACATTCAGTCTAAACATAGGCATCTGCTGCCACTTGAGATTAATGTCCTAGGGCAACCTGCCTGCTCTCAGACTGACATCCAGAAGGGCACACCGTTTCTCCTATGCTCTGTGCCATATTTGCCAGGCCCATGTAGATGTCCGGGACAGCCCAGGGTGTCTCAAATAGCACTGGTTACCTATGTTTAAGCAACTGAATTAAAGCCCTAAAGTCTTAAACAAGGATGGCAGTGGGGGCAAGCAGGGAGGCCTTCTTAATCAAGACCTGAGGTTTCTGGACACCAAATACATTTCTTTAATATTACCAAAATTCTCAACAACCAAAGCTTTCTGTATTCCTATACAGGAGTATCCACACTAATTTAAAAGACTCTTTCAGTTCTAATTTTGTATGAACATTTTACATATTGTTATTTTATAGTAACACTGGTTGCTTCTTGCAGAAAAGCTATGTGCTGATTGCAGCTAAATGTTGAGACAGCTACAAAACCCATACGTAGATGCCAGCCTAAATCTTCATTGCTGCACACATGAGCTCTATGCTAATAAGTAGGATAATTAAAAGAAACATAATTAATGATTAATATCTTGCTTAAGGTAACGAAAAAAAATGAATGCCGTAATCTGGAAGGTAGCTGAAAGTGGACTGATCTGAGTCATTCTTGCCATGCTCTTTCGTGACCCTAACTCACATAAGGAAACAAAAACATCAGTTGACTTTAGCTGATGCAACACGTGCTGTTGACATTGGGTTTGCAACAGTCACTTACTCCTGGGCATCAACTAATTATTTTTAAACTAAAGCCTGCGGATGGCAATTCTTCCTGCACAAGAAGTAGAAACTGCAATTATTTTCTGAGCAGCAGAAGGACTTCAATGGCAATAAACTGAGGTGGCTTTTATTCATTTATAAAATCACACACATTGGAAGGAAGCTCCAGCAGCCATCTAGTCAACCCTTGCTCAGGGGAGGTCTAGTTAGCACAGGTTGCTCACAGCTTTGGGCCATCGAGTTCTGAGTATCTCCAAAGACAGAAATTCTACAACTTCTGTGAGTAACCTGGTCCAGTGTTTGATCACCCTCAAGTTTAGAAGCTTTTTTTCTTACATGGGTTTGGAACGGCCCATGCTGAAATTTGTGTCCAATGCCTCTCGTCCTTCCAGTACGCACAATGAAAAATTTGTCTCTTGCCAACTCTACATTGCCCACAGCAATTAGTTTTTCCCTTGGTCTTCTCTTCTGAAGGCTGAAGAAACACAACCTAACACAAGAAGCATTCCAGCCCCCTGATCATCCTCGTGTCCCTCTGCTGTGCTTGCTCAAGTATGTCAGTGCCTTCCTTGTACTGGGTAGCCCAGACTGGACACAGTACTCAGCTGCAGCTCCACAAGTGCTTAAGGGGCGTGGGGGCGGGAAATCACACCACTTATCTTCTGGCTCCGCACCGGTTCATACAGTTCAGTAGGCTGGCTGCCTTTTTTGCTACAAGGGCACATGGCTAACTTATGTTCAACTTGCAGTCTACGAGGACTCGACTCCTCAGGTCTTTTCTACAGTGCTGCAGTCTAGCCAGTCACTGTCTAGCCTGTCCTGTTGCACAGGTTTATTCTCTCCCAGGTGCAGGACTTACATTTGCCTTAGCTAAATGTCTTGAAGTTCCTGTCAGCCTGCCAAAGTCCCTCTGAATAGCAGTCTTGCCTTCCAGTGTATCAGCTACTTTGCCCAATTTGGCAGCATTTGCAAACTTACTGAGAGAACTCTCTATACCATCATACAGGCTGCTGACAAAGACACTAAGCAGTAATGTCCTCAGTATCAAGCTCCATCATGGGTAACTGACTGCCAGCTGAACCTTGTACTGAGGAGTACACCTATCGAGGTCAATGGTCCAGCCACTTTATTGCCCACTTACGCAGTCTGTATCTTAGCAGTTTGGCTATATGGATATTTACAGAGATCAAATCAAAACCCTTTTAAAAGTCAACATACAATATGAAAATTTGAGGTAATAAAAAACACATTTAAACTTTACATCCTGAAAACAGCATTGCTGATACACCAGAACTGAATAGTTGCTGCTTCTATTAAGATACTTCTTTACCGTCCCATACAGAATGAAGTACAGATCATGCAGAAAATACTAAAATTCCTCCTCTCTTCCTAAGAGATCAGCATTGGTGATTCCCACACACGTAACCCAGTCCCATAGCTTTCTTGTTGCAAGGCTACCACAAGTCATGTTAAGGTTCTGTCCATTTGACATTTAGGACCGTTGTAATTCTCATTACCAGCTTTTGTGACTAGCAGTTTACAGCAGTTTATGACCAAAGACAGCAAGTATGTATTAAGTATATATAACCACACAGGTTTTCTTTTTCCCCTATTCTAGCTATTTTGCAAACCAGGAAGTATCAGTAAAATAATTTCTAGGAGTTCACGTGTAAAAAAAGCATCTTATACACTTCAGATTATTGCAGCAAGAGTAAGCATAGTGATTCATGTTAAGAGAATTTGACTGAAGTTTCTTACCATTTTCCTTTTTCATTGTAGGAATATGATACTTTAAAAATACTACTGTGTAAGCAGAAGTACTTTCCAAACACTTAGTCTGAACAGAAGATCGCTTAGTCTAGAAAACAGTGGCCCAAACTACAATGTGCAAGAAAATATTAGATACCCAAGGCAAGAGCTCTCACAATAAATAGAACGACCTGGGAAACAGTCCTTTATGGACTAAAAGCAAATGAAAATTTGATCTGAAAAATAAATTTTACTTTACTGTTCACTTTTCAAAATAAAGTCCTCAAAAAGTGACCCAGTATGTTGGCTTAACATGAAAGGATAATTTATTAAAAGGAACAGTTGTAGTTTATTTCAGCACTCCTAATATTTGCAGATGACATCATTGTCAGGGACTTGAAGCATCTGTCAGGTCTGGACAAGGGTTCAAATAATCAGGACACACGGAGGAGATTGCCTGACACTGACAAGGCAAAGTTTAGCTGAAGGAAAGCTCAAATCCAAAACTGGGAATAACTGATTAAGCAGTAGTACACTAAAGAAAAGAATGTGTCTGGAGAGCATAGTGAAATACGAACTGTATGAGTAAACAAAATGCTGTCAAAAACTTACAGCTCATTTTTACTAAAACAAGTGCTATTACACAGGGAAGCAACTACTCGGCCCTTTCTCAAAGCCTCAGAGAAAATGTCCTAATTAAATGCTACACTTTAAGTAGTGTCTAGACAAATAAAAATCCAGCAAAGAAAGTTACAGGGTGTTTTTAAAAATTTGCATGAAGAAACTATAGGTGTCTTTTAGTACAAAATTATTATGAAGAGGGCAAAAAACCAAACTGAATATATATTGGAGATAAAAGAAGCAGCAAAACCAGCTTAGGCATGAAACAAATATGTACTTAAGGAAACCTGGGAAAGTTACTTCCCTAGAGGTTTTAAGAACAGAAGAGTCAAGCATCTGCCAAGGGTAGTCTACCTACACACAACACTGCCTGAAGAAAGTACTAGGTGATCTCCTGAGGTCCATTCCAACCAAACAAATCTATGACTCTGAAGTGCCAACCCATTATATACACATCTGCAAATTGCCTGCTATTGAAGAAAAAACCCAAACCTTAGATTGCATTGAGCAACAGACAATTTATATCAACAAAATTCTTACCCTAGGTTCAGGATCTAAATTATTTGAAGAGTTCAAAAAGCTGTTGAGTCTTAAGGGGACTGATTCATGTGAGGAATAGACAGAATTAGGAAATTCTCTCATTATTTCAATTTAATCCATGGGCAGAAGTAGCATAAATTTATTCAAATATAAACCTTTAATCTAAACACATACGCTAAAGAATAAAATTCTCACTTTTCCTCTGTTAAGAGAGAGGGCAAAGCTACATGATATAGCCCTTTCTAATCCACATACTGGAAGTCCATACCCAAAAAGTATGGTCTCTGCTTCGCTACCATTATCCACTAGCATGAACTAGTGAAATTTCTGTTGCTAGTTTATTTTTACTAAATGCAAGGGGGTTTTACTTCAATATTTAAAGATTTCTGCTCTTTCAATAAATAACTGTTTTAAGTAGTCTGGTCAAGCCCAATTTTCCAACAGATTAATTTATTTTTTTACAACTAAAGTCCTAAAATGGGATTGTGTGCAGTGGCTTCATAACACATAAGGAGTGTTTCACCAATAGTATGTCACCCAAAAAAGTAGAAAAAACAGCATCAAGATAATACACTCTAACTGAGGAAGGTGACAGGAATTCCTAATTATTAAATTATGTAAGACTCGTCATTTCATTTGCCTTACTTGGAAAGCAACTCCTTCAAAGAAAAGGGCTTGCTTCCACTGTGAAGGTGTCAAATTCTTTGGGGGTGGGCAAAAATAAACCAAGACTGGGGATGGCTTAGACACTTCAATGATTATTAACCACTTCATGCGCTGAACTGGCTGGTTTTTATATTTAAAAAAAAAAAATCACCTGAAGGTGACATAACATTAGACAATACGGAGTTACTACTACATCGCCGTATTTGTTCTGTAACAATGGATGGATGGCCTACAATCAACAAGTATTTGTGAAAACTTACAGAAAGTCTGAAAGAGAAACATTCAATGACATTACAGTAGGTTTAAAACTTTAGTAACTGCAGTTCACAAGATTTAAATCTGTTTTTACAACAATGTATTTGCTTTGGTTTTATTTTTTAATTGCAGTACGTAGTCACAAGAGGTCCCCATATTAAAATCTACAGGAAAAAAAACAAATAAGTTATAAGCTAGAGAAAACATGCTGTATCATTCTGATTAAAAAGAACTGGTTTCACTTACATAGGTATTTTTGGCTTAAGAGTCACAACCATAATATAAAATATATAAACCATGTATTAGAAATTTTGTCTCTATTGCTTTGGTTTACATCAAATATTCAGCAGCGCATTAGGATAAGTGGCAGCCAAATGCAATCC